>JAKSZT010020074.1:5297360-5350605 GCA_026826555.1 Tolypeutes matacus | reverse complement strand
GCTCACAATAAAATCTTGAAAAATATATACATATATGTAGCTATATGTATTTATATATCTTATTTTAAATATCTAATACAAATTTACACGTGTGTATTTGCATAGACAAGGTATATTAGTTTGCCAAAGGGGTGCCGAATCTGTTGGCTTTTATAAAGGCTATTTATTTGGGATAAAAGCTGAAGTCCCAAGGCTGTGGAGAGTCCAACTCAATGTACCATAAGAGGTACTTTCTCACCAAAGTCAGCTGCCGTGAGTTAAAGCAAGATGGTGGGTGGTCTCTGCCAGGTCTCAGCCTTCCATCCTGGGCTTCCTCTTTCTCTTGAGGGTCTGTGGGCCCAGCTTTTTCCTGATTCTAGCTGCAGGCTGGCAAAGGGCTTGTCTCTCAGGCTTCCTATATCAGTCCCAGCTCTCTTCCTGAGGTAGCTATAGCCTATCAGATAAATGGCCCATCTCTCCCCGGGGCTTTAGCTGTTTGAGCCTCTCCTTTCTGTCACATGGCAGGATCAAAAATAGCAAACTTCTCTCCTCTGTGTGTCTTCTTGTGTCTGTCTGTCCTTGTAAATGTCCATTTACATCAGGCCCACCAAGGGGGCGGGGACTTAAACTGAGTCATGCCTTACTGACTTGGTCCAATAAAAAAAGCCCTAACTCAAACTTAACAGGTAATCCAATCAAATAAACATCAGCTGAATTTAATGCAACCAAAGGATATCACACCCAGAGACAGATCAGTTTACAAACATGATCTTTCTCTTTTGGGGATTCATAAAAGGATCTCAAAGTGTCACCCAAGAATGAGAATGGTCTTAACCTCACGGTGTTGTTAGGGCTGTGCTCCCTCTTCAACCTGTGGGGTGACTCCCTTCTTGACTCTTCCAGCTTCTGGTATTTGCCAGCAAGGCGCGTGGTGGTCCACGGCTCCAATCCTGGCCTCCTCCACTGTCACGTGGCTGCTCCTGCGTCGTCTCTTCTCCCCTTCCAGGACAGCAGGCACCCCCAGGATGCCCTCATTTTAAACCATGGCTTCTGCAATGACCCTATTTCCCAATGAGGTCACATTCTGAGGTCCTGGGGGTTAAGTCTTCAACAATCCAAGCCCTAACCCCACTGCACCATGCTATTTTTCTTTTTGCTTATTTCTATTGCTTACTACTTTTTACAATTAATATATAAAACACTTAAATAAAAAAGTGTTTAAGCAGAGAAAAGAAAAATGTTGGGGAATGGGCTGTGGTGTGGCAAATGCTTTCCACGGAGGTAGGTTGTTCCAGTGACTGCTATAAGTATCTGAGCTTGAAATCTCCTCGAAATCGCTTGTCTTCCTTTGAAAGACAAGGGTTTAAATTATAGAGGAAAATTCCAAAACTGTGACTCCTTCCCATGGTGGCAATGGGGCTTGATAAGTAGTGTTTGGCCCTAGGCATTTCCTGATCCTACTATTTTTCTCTTTAGAAACAGCTCCTAAGGCCTGCTGCATTGACAAGGCCCTGCAGCTTACATCTGATGGCCTGTTTGCCCTGAATCTCCATTATAATAAAAGCTTCTGGGACTCTCCAAGAGAGTTTCAAGAGAGTTTCAAGGAGCTCAAGTTGTCAAATCCTAAAGGACCTTTCATTAAAGAATGTTCAGAACTTTCTAGCAACACTGGGAGGTTAGTTCAACTTCCTGAGTTGTTCCAATGCTAAAAATCTTGAGTAATTCTTATCCCTCAGCAAACTGGGTATCAAGTATCAGGGAAAATTAACAGGACTGGGTTTGGGGTGCTTCCCTCACACAGGCCTAAGGGCACGAAATTGATGACATTTGGCCTTAGCATAGGGGAACCACTTAAAAGCTTCTATCTGACAGAGTATTTTCAAATGATGTGTTAACAGTGTCAATGCACTTTATGCCTCCTTTGTTATCTTCTAAACCCTTCCCCAAAAGCAAAATTGTATAATTTGAAAACTTCTTAAAGGTGAATCATCTTCCAACTTTCAAGGATCATGTAGGTCTCTCCCTTTAAGACTATCAGTCTGTTAATGTACATATAGGGCCTCAATTTCTCCATCCAAGAAAATCAGGGCTAAATAGTAAAGTGATGGCAAGACAAGGGGTTAGGAAGGGAAAATCAGGCTGCTTGCTCAAGCACATGTAAGAGGTGACCTGAGAAATTCTTAGAAACAGCTGGGGTCACTAGGGTGTGAAGGTGAATTTCTGGTCACAGAGTAAGTGAGCACACTTTCCTCTCTACAATAATGTAAATGCATATGGGAACTCTACAGATTAATATTATTTTTTAACAACACCCCAAAGAAGCGCCCTTTTTGTAGTAAAGCACAAGCAAACAAACCAGAAAACGTGGAGTCAACCTGGTTGATTTGATTAAAGGTTTCAGGAAATGAATATTTCAGGTTCGTGGTGATAAGGCTTGATAAAATGGGACATTCGTGGCTCTAAGAAGCTGAAATGGCCTGGAAGGGCCTGTGCGCAGAGCATACAATAAGTCGCGCTGATGGTTTTAGTAGCTTCTTTAACTTGGGAGGTAAAAGATGGGCTCAGATCACATCAGGTGATAGAGATTCATCGGAACCACAGGGGAGGAAGGAAAGCAAGAGCCGCTGCTTGCCTGGGCGCCTTGTGAAAGCAGAAACCCACACGCCGCAGTAACGACAGGGTCGAGCCCTCCTGGCTCGCACTCACCCTCCCAGCCTCTCCTTTACTTCTGCTGCTACAGACTTCTCTCCAGTACCATATCATGAGCTCATTATCTGTGCTTGCTCATAGCTTTATCTCCGTTACTTGAAGCTTCTACACCATTACCAACTGCTTCCCTATCTGCATGCCTTGCAAACTTCATGATATAAAGCGTAGATTGACGTGAAGTCACTTCCTGGTAAAAGGTACTCCCGTAGACCAAACTTTCACAAGAGAGCACCACAGCAGTCTTTTGTCAGCCTGTCTATTGGCTGCCTTAGAGTCCACCAAAGGACTGATTCCTGGCTCCATCAGCCATGGTTGGGGGGGTGGATTCACATAGTCATCTTTCCTCGCAGGGGGCACTGAGGCTGAGAGGCACTCAGTGCCATGTTATCAGTGAATGTCGGTGTTTTAAAATAGTATCCAGTCCTCTAAATCCCACCAAGTTCCGAGCCAATGGAGAAGTAAATCCAGTAGTCAGATAATTGACATAGTCATTTTAAAAATCACTTTAATTACTGATCTCAGGATAAATTTAATAAATTAAAAGTAGCATATTTTCACTCTGAGAAGAAATAACTTTACAAAAATATTATTAATTTAATTACAATACTATTATGTAATGTTATATCCCATTTTCACAAATGATAAAATTGAGTGCTAGTTAGATAACTCAGAAGGCTGTGAGTAAACTTATGATAAAAATATTTTTATTATGTTCTTATTTTATTTTATTATGATAAGTCGTCTTTTCATTAAATTCTCATCAGTTATGTCTTACCACTGCAGTCCCTCTCTTGGAAGTCATTTAAGGCAATTCAGCGACTCAGCTCCATTCCAAGATTCCAGTGCCTAAAATAACAGTTAGGCTGAGCAGCCCCAATTCTGTCAGCCGAGCTCAGGAGGCAGGGTCCCAAGGCACAGCCTTTGCTTCTGGAAGCCCACTCATGCATATCAGAGCCCTCCTAGATAAAGATTGTTGCTGGAAGCCAGGGAGCCTCTTCTGGAAATCAAGGAGCTTTTTCCCCTAGTAATGGGATAAGGTATGTACACAAATAACCACAATTTGAGCAAAATCTGATGGGCACACTGAGCGCAGAGGAAGAAAAATGCATATTTTTAAAGATAAGTCTGTAAAAAGTAGGATTTGAAAAGATGGAGGCAGGCAGGATGTTTTCAGCAAAGGGAGAAGTATTTAAAAAGCAGGGACATGTGGGGAACCATAAGTATGATGGGAAAATGGTTTCAGTCACTGATTATTATCCTTAGGCTCACTCAGCCCTCAGCCCTCTCCAACCCCAATCTACACGATCTTTAAGATCAAGAAAAAGTTTTAAATATTTTAAAATAATTAAAAAGAAATAAAAATTCACATTTAAAAAGGTACTCAAGTCAGGAAATATTTTCCCATCGTGCTTTTCTATGAACAGGTGTCTGAACCATAATAGTGCCGATGTCATGACCTCTTCAAGTTTAATGAAAACTGATACCCATGGTGATACAGCGATGACTCCAACAGGTGTGTTGGGTTTTTGTTCTACTTAATTTTAAATTCCTGTCACGGGGGGTGGGGTGTTTAGGAATTCATTTCTATTAAAATATAGAAGTTATTGCAAAACCCTAATTGCAAAAACACATCAATGCAATGGGACTTCATATACAGTAGCTAAGAGAATCCAAATGCTTCAGTGAAACAGTGAATTTGCCTGGCAGAACTCTGACAAATTCCCATCCACTTTAAAATAAAAACAAATTTTAAAACAAATCATAGAGCTAGAATTTTGATATCTGAAATATTTTTAAATAAGTTGTCCATAGGACAACTGGCTCAGCTCTCCCTCATTAATATCTCCAGGTTTATCGTTTCGCAAAGACTTTGGTTGAAAGATTTGGTTGAAAGACTTGAAGCCTGTCTCCCTCACGCTTGAGCAAGTGAGGTTCACAGTTTATCCATCTTCCTCGAACCACACTGTTCCTTTTCACAGAACCCTGCCTCTTGAGACTGGCTAAAACTCATAATCCTCGTTGGCCATGTCAATGACCCAGGCAAACTTCTCCCACTGGGTTTTGTAAATTTTCTCAATCAAGACTCCCCATTTCTTGCACCAAGCCACTGTGATCCTAGGGTCCAGATAATTAAGTCTGGAGGTTCCCAAGGCAATTTGTTTATTCTCCTCTCAATCTATGGCCTGAACTTTCAACTTCATCAACTACTCCTCCAGTCTCTGCACAGTCTTCTTCTTTGCCCCAACCACCTTATTAGTCTTTACATCCTCCATGTCATCATCAGCCTTAGTGCTTTTCATGTCTCTCCAGGCATCTGCTAGCTGTTCCTTCTTGGCCTCAATCTTGGACTGCAAGTTCATCATGGACTTCTCAAAAGTTTTTGATGGCTACAAAGAATTGCAACAGCTCGGTTGGCATGGTTACAAAAAAAGGATCTTCGCTGGGATGTTTTCATCCAGGGTTGTGAGTTCTTTTAATTGCTGCTGTAGCTTGATGGATGTACAGAACACCTTGGCTTTCAAGCCTTCCATGAGATCCTGAAGATACTTATTTAGAATACCAGTACTGAGTCTATCAAAATTATCATCCTCAGGCTGCTTGTTCTCCATAAATAGTTGTAGGTTCTTAAAAACTCATTTCTCAACAGTGACCTCGTTATAGTATCTGATTGAGTTCTTCCCGAGGAAATCAAACTCTACTACATATTCCTGACCACCCTGTTCCAGTGCAGGTTGACATACTGCACATGGAGCAAGCACCACCCGCAGTGTCTGCTGTTTCTCCTTCCTCCTTCTCATTGCCTGCTCTCGGTGCAAGCTTGTCAATGAAGTACAGGGCTACAGCTCTCTGTTGGACTTTCATCTCTTTGGACTTCCAGTCTTCTTGATACTGGTTCAGGATCTTGTCCATGTTAGATCCCAGTTCAATGAGGCTCGGAGACAGATCAAAGTTCAGGTGGAGAAAGTTTATTAGATCGCCGGCGTGGCAGGGGTCTGAAGTGAGACTTCAGCCAGCTCGACTGACTTGGGTTTTCTCTTAGAAAGCCTAGGGGCTGGGTATTAGCAAGAACAGTGAAAAAGTACTGAGTTTTACTCTGCTGGGATGGGGTCTTGGGGAGGATGAGACGTACATGTTGGAATGCACGTTCTGTCTTTCAGGGACAGAGGGTGGGGGTTTTGGCTATCTGTTACCGGGGCAGAGGAGACGTTGGCACCAGCTGGGGTGCCAGCCGGAGGTTGCGGGCAGGTCATTTTGCCAAATGGGGCTAACAGTCCACATACTTCTTCAGTCGTCAAGTGTTCTCATATTTCTGTCAGTCTTTCTCACCTTTGAATCGCAAACTGGAGTTCAGCATGATGTATTTAATGGAACATGGGTGTTCTCTGTCCAGGAGCCAGCCAGGTAACTTTGTTATCATTTCGCACCTCTCGCCATTTATGTCCTGGAGGAGGAGAAGGAACCTTGGCATCCTTGCTACAATTAATGATTAAGTTCTCTGGCATGTTCCGTCTCTTTAGCATGCCCGTCTTTGGTGGTTGCCACAGCCTTGGAAAAGCCCAGGAGGCTCAATTTTGAAGTTGGTAATCCTCTCTCCGTGGTTATCCATAATACAGAAGCCATATTCTTTTAGTAGTTTTTTCTTCTCCTCTTTTATTTTCAATTTCTCTTCCTTGCTCATCTGTTTCCAAGCTTCTGACTGGTCTTGGAAATACTGGCTCATCTGGGTGAAATCCCATTTGCTTAAGTTGGAAATAATATTCTTTTCTTCATTAGTCATTTCTTTTCTGCAGTCTTTAAAGAAATTCTTCCTAAATATTTTCTTAGTGGTATATTCATGGTTGAGCATTTTTGTGAAGAACCTAGCTACTTCTGCTTTGGGGCTCAGCTTCATGACTCCAACAGCATAATAAAAATCGACACTCTCCGGAAGAGGCTCATATGGTGGCGCAAATACAGAAGCTTTGTGTTCTAAAAGTTTCTACTTAATGTCTTCAGGATAGCACTCTTCTTCCCAGCATTTCCACTTCTCCTCCTCTTCTTTCTTCGACTTCTTTTTCTTGCTATCTGGCTCAGGAACTTTTTTATCTTTACCTTTACTCTTGGGTTTTTTCAATTTATCATCCTCTTCTTCCTGTTGTTTTCATTTCTTCTCCTTCTTGACATCTTCAGTTTTAATTTTTTTAGGTTTGTAACCAGCATCATCCTCATCTCAGGGTCTCTTTAATGGCTTTATACCCTCTTTAGGACGAATAAAATAGCCATCACCTTCAGGTTCATCTTTAATTCGTGGTGGACTAGAGAAGCCATTTTCCTTCTCCTTTATTTTTGCATCCCCAGAGGCTCTAATCTTTTCCTTCTTTAGTTTTTCCTTATCATGGTCTTTGTTTGTCTTTATGGCTGTCTGAGCTTCAATCTTTGTGTTTGGTTTTCTTCTTCTCTTCATGTTTCTTTTCAGAATCTTTATAGTGACTGTTGCTACACTTAGACTTTTCCTGGTCTTTCTCCTTGTCCTTCTTGTGCTCTTTGTGTAAGTGTTCTTCGTGTTTGTGAGAATCATTCAACTGGAAATCTGCCTCGAGCTGGGAGCTGTTGTGGAGATGGTCCCTGCTCATGTGGGCAGGAGCGAGAGGGTGGGGACGGCGAGGGGTCGCATAAAGGGACCCAGAAGGTCAGGGCGAGCTGTGCGGGCGGACGAGGTTTCCCCGAGGCTCCCCGAAGCACAGGCTGGCGGCTGAGGTGGCAGCCTGGCCTGGCTGAGCGGCGGCAGCAGACTCCAGCTGCTGGGGCACCGCCAAGGCACGCATTTCACTCCCTGAGTGACTGTCCCTTTATATAGGCCCACCAAGAGGGCGGGGATGCAACCTCACTGACTTGGCCCAATCAGAAGCCCTAAATTGTATTTTGTCAAGTAAACTTAATCAGAGGCCCCTCACTGAATTTAATGCAACCAAAGGGTATCACACCTGGAGGAATAGATTCGTTTACAAACATAATCTTTCTCTTTTAGGAATTCATAAATAATCTCAAACTGTCACAGGGCTTTCCCATATCTGAGGCTGCTTGCTGCCTTCCTGCCACCAGCTGTTTCCGCTCTGCCCCTGACCTCGGGCTGGCTCACTCCTCTTTCTCCTTGAACCACCCGGACCTTTCCTCCCTGGAGAAGAGCCCACCTGGTGAGCTACGGCCATGGCATTGCCAGGCCATGCCGGGCTTTCTCCACCAGGGAATTGTCACGTAGGTTGAACTGCCCCGCTCGGCGCCTGCTCCCCCACCAACCTGCCACCTCTCTCTGGACAGGAGATTCTGCCCCCAGGAGTTTTAGGGAGAGCACAGATATGAAAGACAGAAGGGGCAACTTGGGCAAGAAGATGCTGGCTTACCTGAAGGGGCAGCCAAGGGGTGGGTGGGAAGCAGTGGAGGCCAGCTGAGCCTAAAGGGGTGTTTCGAGTCTGACAGGTGGGCATGGCACATCAGAATGGGCACAGAGAACCACATCAGTGAAAGACCATCTTGTCTTTAGCCTCACCTGCATTGCTTGTTAAGCAGGCAGGCCCTAGGTCCTGTACCTACTGAATGGAGGAGGGCAGGGAGGTGGCAGGAGAGGGTGAGGCAGGTCTGGCCTGTAGCCTTGGGTTTACTTCACAAGCTGTAGGACAGGGGACCAGAAAGCAGACTTTTAGAAGATATCTGAAAGCAAATGACAGACTAAGCAGTTTGTCCATAATTCTACAGGCAGTGGGAGGCCATCGAAGGTTTTTGAACAAGGGCGCAATATCATAGGGTTGTGATTTAGAGAGAAGGGAACCTGGCGCTTGCCTTCCTAACCTTTGGTGCACCTCTGAAGTGGAGCCTTTAAATATGGGTACATGGGACATGTGGAAGCAGTTGGACAGGGAGCCCCTAGGCCTCTGCATCTCTGGGGTGTTCCGGAGGTGATAGGCTGCAGAGCAGAAGTCCAGAGGCCTTGAACTGGCCTTGCCTAGCCATTTGTGATTCATATTTCCCAGAAGAGATGGAAATTATCTATCAGCTTCAACCCTAAAGGAGCCTCGTAGGATCCTGTCTTCTTTGAAAGGGTCTCCCTCATGGTAAATCCCTTGGGTTTTGGAACTTAAAGGGAGAAATGAGGCTGCCAGCACAGCTTGACCCCTGACATGCGCTCGCAGGCCCCAGAAGTGACCTGCAGAACCTGCACTGCGTCAGTGTTGGAGGCCAGATTAGACGTGAAACTCGTGTTAGAGATGGAGATGGTGCGGAGCAAAAAGAGATGATGCCAAGTGCCAACCAGAGACTGTTGTCCTAGAATGTTTGTCTAGTTTCCATTCTCATTCGGAAATAGTTATGCAAATCTTGTAGCACTTCTGCAAAGTAGCATTTATCTTTTTATTTTATACAATAATCTCTTTAAAAAGTAGAGGAGCACTGTATCATTTTATGTTTAAATTATGGAATCAAGTTTCTTAGAGGCAGTGTTTTGTGATACGGGGGTCACCATCTGGGAAAGCTCTACAAGCATGAAGGTAAGTGTGGTTAATGGGGTTTTTTGTTTTTTGTTTTGTTTTTTCAGATATGAAAGCTGAGGCTCAGCTGGCTAAGTTGTAGAGACAAGGCTTGAATCTACTTCTGTATAATCGATGACATTCTGCTATCAGACACATTGGTTGGAAACCATGTTTTGACATCAACCAGCCATGGAAGCTGGGATAAGACATTCCTCTCAGCCTTGACTTTCCTCATCTATAAAACAGAGTCAAATGTGATCTTAAAAATCCCTCTGCAGTACAAAGTTTCCAAAACCTTGATTGGTTCTATTTGCTACTTTTAAAAATAAATAACAAATGAAACTAAAAAGTTATTTAGATTCTCCTGATTTCCTAAACTACAGGGACCATTGATCAATCCTGCCATGATATATAAGATCAAAGTGCAAGTTAAATTTTTCAAAGATACTAAGTAGAAATTCTGGTGTCTTGTTTATTTGACATAATTTGCCACTGCATCAAAAATTAAAAGTGAAGTCCTTTCGATTCTATTTTACATTTTGAGTTTTTCTACGTCTTGTGAGTTATTTAGAATTGTATTTTTAATTTGCATCCAAATGGAGATTTTATTTCTTTTGGTTTTTGCCTTTTAATTTAATTGCATCATAGTCAGTGAAGATGCCCTGCAAGAAAAATTTTGAAATTATTGACACTTGATTAGCAGAATAGTAGATGAGTCATTCATCTAAACAGTATACCATTTTTGCTTAGGAAGACAGTCTATTCTTAGTGGGATGCCGACTTCTATATAGCTACGTTAAATCAAGCTTGTTGTTCAAATTATTTATATGTTAAATACTATTAGTATTTGAGACATAGAGTTGAAATACGCCATTTCTTGGCAAATTTCTTTATATTTTGAGCAAAACTTATTTGTGTATAAGTTTAAAACACATTTTCTGATGAGTG
This sequence comes from Tolypeutes matacus, assembly GCA_026826555.1. NCBI lineage: Eukaryota > Metazoa > Chordata > Mammalia > Cingulata > Chlamyphoridae > Tolypeutes > Tolypeutes matacus. The sequence continues at coordinate 5,340,466 of JAKSZT010020074.1, read as the reverse complement.
GACTCTGATTATCATGTGTGAATCTCTCTTTCCCTAATGATATCCTAATGATAATTTTCTGTCTCAAAGTCTATTTTGCTGTATCCAAGCTTTTCTTTGGTTAGTATTTGCTGGGTGTATATATTGCCCTCTCTTTGTATCTCTAAACTTCCTTTGTACTTAGTTCTTAGGTGTGTTTCTTATAAAAGGCACATATATTTATTAGTTTCTCATATATGCTACAAATTCCTTCAGGCAAAAATCTATACAGGTTCTTCACTTTCCTACTTTTTGCACAAAGCCTTCAATCCATACACAATGTTCTTGCCTTGTTTTTTCTATTTAACTTTCTATCTTTCTTCTGCCTGATTGCATTGGGTAGGCCATCGATAAAATGCTAAATGATGATAACAAAGCAGGCATCCTTATCTTGGTTGTTTCTCAAGTGTGTTTTGTGTTTTCATATTAAGCATGATGATTTGGGAATTAGATAGTTATATTTTATATTCTTTTATTGATTGATTCTTTTATTGATTTTTTAAATTAAGAATTCAAGAAACTTATCTATGAAAAAGATCACAAGATTTCTTTGGTTCATTAATAGGATGAATTTATTTTAACTGTAATATATAGGATACAGACTTACTCTTTAAGTTTTAACGTATTCTGTGATTTTGATTGGTGTTTCATCTTTGATACAAGGGCTATTTAAAAGAAGTTTTGTGAATTCCTGAAAGAAATAGCACAAAGGATGGCCTCTTCTCAGACTGAGTTCCCTGTTCCCACTTAGCTCACCCTCCCACATTCTAGGTGGCCTCTTTTAGAACTTTTCCCTGTTCCCGCTTATCTAATCTTCCCACATTCTTGTTCGGGTCACTTCCCCAAAAACCCACGTCAGTAAAGGGGATAAACTTGGACACTGAGAACTTACCCTTATACTTTTTGCCTTAAGATTGGGTTAGTTTTTGCACCTAAAATTGTAAGCCCACAACTCCCAGCCAATGGGAGACGGATAAGGCTGGGGAGGGAGGGAAATGGGACATTGCATCAGGGGAACTACATAATCTTTGTTCTTGCACTGATCCCACTCACTGGCCCGCTTCTATTAGTCTGCACGTGTGCCCTTCCTCATGAGAAAGAAATAAATTGCTGCTGCCTCTAGTCCAACTCTCTGTTTTCAGAATTTTTGAGTGGTTCCTGCCCCACTCAATTGGGGGCTTGTCCGGGATCACGGGAATGAGGAGAGACCCTCGAACCCCTTCTCTGACTGGCAGGATGTCACATTGAAGTTTTACGGTGGCCTTCAGCATAGGAAAAGTTGGGGGTCTCTCCCCATCACCAGACCCAAAGAAAGCAGAGATTAAAACAGGCACGCAGGGAAAAAAGGTCTGGACCTCAAAAACTGAAATAAAAGAAGTCACGTAAGTCTGTGCACAGACCCAGGTAAGAGACTTTGTGTCTGGCGCCTGGGAAACTGGAAGAGGGGGGCTTTGTTCTGAGAGATCTGTTGAGTCAGCGAGATTGAGTGTAATTCAAGACATCTCAGGCAAGATATGTTGAGCCAGTGCAGACAAGATATGTTGAGTCAGCAAGACTGAGTATAATATGAGAAATCTCAGGCAAGATACAGGGTGAAAAGTAAGGACTAGGGGCCAGTAACTCCTCAGAAATCTCAGGGAAAATGGGAAAGACAAACTCTAAAAGCAACTGGCAAGAAACTTTACCAGAGGTACCCAAGAACAGTCCATTAGAGACAAGATTAGAAAATTAAGATAATCTTCCAAAATATAAAGGAAAAAGTGAAAAAACAAAAATCAAACAAACAAACAAAAAAACTATGATAAAATGTTATTTAATCTAGGCTAGAATTCCCCTTAAGATTGGAGCTGTTCACTGGCCAAAGTTCAGCTACACTGGAAAACTGGGTTGGTCAAACCCTAGATCTGTAAACAATACCCTCTTAGAGCAGTTCCCCTAGGGCAAGGGGAAATTGGTTTGTGACTGCTCCCTCGAGTAGTGCCGAAATAAGTTTCAAAAAAGAAATGAAAATCTATTAAAAAACCCTTCAGGCTTAGCTGACCAGTTTAATCAATTTCTCAGCCCAAATGTTTATGCTTAGACCAAATTAATGTCCATTTTAGATCATCTCTTCTCTGGAGAAGAACAAGGACAAACTAGAAGAGCGGCTCTGAAGGCCTGGGAGGAGAACCACCCAGTGGCCCAGGGGGACCCAGAGGGGAGCAGAGGTTCCCCTCCAGGACCCTAACTGGGAACATGATAAGGCTGCCCATAAGAAGAACATGAGAGATCTAAAAAGTATAATTGTCCAAGGAATTAGAAATGTTGTCCCTAAGAGTCAGAATTTAAATAAAGCTTCAGAAGCAAAACAAGAAAGAGAGGAAACTCCCACAGCTTTCTTGAATAGGCTCAAAGATTTGGTGAAAAAAATATTCAGGCTTAGAAATAAATGATCCAATGGCCCAAAACCTACTTAAAGTATACTTGTAACTAACTCATAGCCTGATATTAATAGAAAGTTACAAAAGATAGAAGGATGGGCAGGCAAGCCCCTGGATGATTTATTATCTGCAACTCAGCAAGTGTATGTAAGAAGGAATGAAGAGGAGAGGAAAGAACACACCAAGGTTATGATGCAGGCTTTAAAACTGCAATAGGAAGGACAGACTAAGTTAATGCTGCAAACTGTACAAACAATGACTAATGCTTTACAGGGACCTAGTGCTGGAAGGGGCAAAAGAATTCCCTTTCGGGGACATGGCAATCAAGCCCGGTTCCCAGATCAGAAACAGAATGCCCTGAACCTCCCGCTAACTTGCTATGGTTGTGGGACAGAAGGTCACATGAGAAGGGATTGCCCAGAGAGGACAATGGAACCAAAGATCTTCTCTCTGATAGAATCCGAGGAGTGAGGGACTGAGGGGTTCAAGATAGACCCCCACCCAGAACCCTTGACAAATTTAGAAGTGGACAATAAAAAGGATAACATTACCTTCCCAACTGACAAAGGTGCAGCCAGATCCTCCCTTATTACCTTATCTCAAGGGGCCAAACTAAGCGAGAAGAAACTCATAGTCTCGGGGGTAAAAGGAGAAAATTTTGTTATTCCTTTTATAAAACCATTATAAATTGAATATAATCAAGAAACCTACTTAGGACAATTTCTTTTCCCTGAGGCGGGGATCAACTTATTGGGTAGAGACATGATCACAAAATTAGGCCTAAATTTAACAGTCGAAGGAACAAAGATTGTTCCAACCTTACCCCTCCGACTACGTGTTATGAAAGAAGAAAAAGAAAGTGACATTGACCCACAAATCTGGGCTGGATCCCAGAATGGGGAAAAGTAGACATACCCTCCTAAGGATCAAGTTAAGTGGAACTCAAACAGAAAATAGTTTTTGGAGGATAGAAAAAAATTAATAAATAAAGCCATTACTAGGGGAATCCTAAATCATCTTCACCAGAACAGCCACTAAGATGTCCAAAATTTATGCAATGCTGTTCTAACTCATTATGCATGTATCAGACTGTACTCTGTAGCCCACCAAGTAGTAAATGAATGTATCATCTGTAGAAAAGTAAATAAACAAAGTCTTAAGAACAAACCCCTAAGAGGGCGACCCCCAGAGCTCAAACCTTTTCAAAGCATCCAGGTGGACTTGACTGAAGTACCCCCAATGAGAAAACTAAAGCACCTCCTAGCGGTTATTGACCATCTCACTTCATAAGTGGAAGTCTACCCAGTTCCTCAAGTGACTGCACAAACTGTGATTAAAATGCGATTAGAACCCCTTATCCCTAAGGACGGACTCATTGAAAACATAAATTTAGATAATAGGTCCCATTTCACAGCTCGAGTTCTACAACGGTTAATGAATTAGTCTTGCTCATCCAAGGCCTGCTAAAGTCAAAGTGAAAAATAAAGTTCTAAAGCAAAGGAATATTATCTTAAAGCATTGGGGGCATTTTAGTTATAAGCCCATAATTTTTAAAAAATTAAAATTATTGTGCAAAACTGCATTGTCACAGTGCAAATTAGAATAACTAAAAAGAGTCTTTAAAAAGTTCTTTTAAATGTTATCTTACAGTTAAACTTGTTTTGTAAGGAATGAAAATTATAGCAGTGAGCCCTGTGTTTCTGTGTCACACTATTCGCGTTTGTCTGTTTGCTCAGTGTATGACTCCATACAGCGGGATGATATCAGATTGGCAATGAGGGTTCTTAGATGAGCTACATGTGAATAACTATTCCTAGAGCCCAAATTGGGCTAAGCAGGATGGAAAAGTAATATAGAAATCTAAATACAGAAACTTGAGAAAGAAAAAGTTTTTCCTAAGCTCTTAAACCTGCCTTATCCCCAAGGCCTTCTCTTTACAAGAGCTGTGGGGGAAAGACAAGGTACCAGATTGAAACTCTATCTTCTAAGTTGGGGAATTAAAAATCGTAGTTTGTTCTATAATCCCTCAATTTAAACCTTTTAACAGCCTTAAAATAAGGGTGGTTGAGAATCCTGTTACCAAGTGTCCACAAGTAAAGAAAAAGTCCTTGAAAGCTATAGAAAGATCTTTAAAAACAGTTTTCCAGAACCTGGCAGTCAATGCTTTTAAGATTATTTACAGTTTATAATTTTAATAAAGGAGTTTTGGCCTCCTGTAAAAGAAAGAGGGAGGCATTCCTTGCATAAACTATAATGGTTTCAATTTTATTTAGATTAAGTGTTATCTCCCTAAGTTTATAAAATACCAAGTATATAAATTTATTAAATCCTTAAGGTGATGAAAGTTAAGTTCATATCTAATGAAATTAAGTTAAACAAATGTAAATCTGCCCTCTTTTAAACAGATAAAGTAAATTCCATTGGTTGCTAATTGTAATCTAAAGTAAATTAACCAGTCTATGTGGTTGTGGTCAATTATGGAGAGTTTATAAAAAGCATCTTCTAAACTGAAGCATTTCAATGGCTAGTTCCAGGAAGCCATTACTAACCAAAAGCCTAAACTAATATTAATGGCAAGAAGTAACTTCATAGCAGTGAAACCTGTCAAAGGCCACCTCAATCTACAAATTAAAGTAGAAGCATCAAAAAAATAATTTTGATTCCATTAAGAATCTTCGGTTTTCATTTTTTTAAAAAAAGGAAAATAGTTTTTCCTGTACTGCTAAAATAAAATACCACTACTTAATGTCTTCCTGGTAAAGGTGTAAGAAGTAAAATACATTGCATTGGAAGTCTTTAAAAGTGTATAAAAATCAAGAGGTAGACTTCAGCATTGTCAAAGTCTCTTGTGCATCCAAACCAGACCTTCAGTACACTGCAGGGTGCCTCTCCATTTGAGTTATTGGCTGGGTTGGTCACTGACCCCTAAAACAAGAAGGGTGTCCACTCCATCTCTGGTTGTGCTCCTGAAGTAGATGGAGAGTGCGTTACAACTTCAAACTCCTGCAACAGTCAACGACGGCTCGATATAGCCAAATGTACGATGAATATCGCCTCCAGACTGGGACTGTTTCATAGTGCCAAAGAGTGCTATACACTAGGCCAGTAAAATACTGAAACCTACTTTCCTAGCTTCTCTCTAGGGTCAGCGGTGCTGCAGCCTGCTGGCTGTGTGGAGCACACACCAGGTGGAGCAAGGACCACCAGAGTGCTGTGAGTAGAACTTAAAAAACAATTGGCAATTTAGCCTGCTCCCATGGAGAGATAACATGTAAGGTACTGCACACCTGAAACTTAAATCTACTAATCACAGCTCAAAAAAAAAAAAAAAAAAAAAAACGTATGCATTGAGTAGTACATTAATTAGTATTAAGTACTGTACCTCTATGTTGGAGAAGATGCTGAGAGTCAGAGCATAAAGGGTTAAGCATCTAAAAAGCATGCTTGCTGGAAAAGAAGCATTAGTAAATGTCTCCAAGGACACTGCATGCTGCAGCTATCAGTGGGAGGAGGCAGAGCAGAGTGAACTCACCACACAGATGTTATTGTCTGAGTTCCCAAGAAAGATTGTCTAGGAACTACAAACAGGTAGCACTCTCACGCACCGTGCTGAGAAACTAGTGCAGGACTCCCTACTTTTGTTATCAGCTTTGTGGTATAAAAAGCAGCTTCGGCCTTAATAAACTTGCCTGCATTCCACATGGAGTGAGGTCCCCTGATCCCAATCTTTCTTTGGATCATTGCCGGCACCGTCTACCTCCACGTTGAATGACAACAGATGGCGCCCAACGTGGGGCTCGACTAGTCTTCTCTCATCGTCTTTCTCTCTGGATCAGTGCCGTGGAAGTAAGGACTGTTTGTTGCTGGGTCGGACGGTCCTTGAATCTTATGTGGTGAGTCAATTAATCTTGATCGTCAGGGTAATGGGTAATCAGCTGACTCAATTAGAGGAATATTCCGAAGTTTTGAAGACCCTGTTAAAGAGTACAGGGGTATCTGTGACGACCCACAAGTTACTGAACTCTTTTCTCTTGTACATAAACATTGTTATTGGTTTCAGCCGCAAGGGCGGAATGTGTTAAATTTGAAACAATGGAAACTAGTAATGAATTCATTGCAGCGAGCTTATCAAAAGGGGAAACAGTTCCTCTTTAAGTATGGTCTTTGTATAGTCTTATTTCTGTTGCTCTTGAACCATTACAGTCAGATGAAAATGAAGATATTAAAATGAATACTACTATTGTTAAAACTATAGCAGAATAAGCTAATGATGATTTTAATGTAAATATATATGAAAAAATTAATGAACAGGTAAAAACAGATAAACTCATGTTTAATAAAAGGAAAAAAAAGAAAAAGGGAGTTTATGAAACTTTTCCAGCAGTCGTTAAGCCGTCCACTCCAAAAGATAATTTATTGTCTTTTGAACCAGCGTCTGCACCTCCTAAGGTATCTACTGATCCATTCTTTACAACAAAAGTTTCTGTTTTTGTGCCAGCACCATCCTCTTCAATTATGAAAAGTAAAGCACAAGGAAATAGAGAAGGAAATTCAGAGGCTATATAATATTTTTTTACTTTTCCGGTACCAGTAACTCAAATTCCAGTAGATGCTAACAGTCCCCAAGGGGGTGTACAATATGAGCATGCTCCTATTCCTTTTAAAACTATCAAAAAATTAAAACAAGCATGCACTCAATATGGTGTAAATTCTCCTTATACTCAAGAATTGGTGCAAAAAATGGCACAAGCAAACAGATTAATACCCTGGGATTGGGATTTGTTAGCTCAAGCTGTTCTTAATTCAGCAGAATTTTTACAATTTAAAACTTGGTGGGCTGATGAAGCTAAAATTGTAGCACAACGAAATCAACAGCAAAATCCACCAGTGCCTATTACTGCTGAACAAATGTTAGGAATAGGTCAATGGGCTGGAGTTCCTTGCCAAGCTCAGTATGATGATATTGCCATTGTACAAGTTCGATTGTGCTGCCTGGCTGCCTGGCGACCAATCTCCACCCCTGGACAGGCTGTGCAAGGATTTTCAGAAATTGTTCAAGGAAATACTGAACCCTATGCTGAATTTGTAGCAAGGCTGGCAGATGTAGTCAACAAGACAGTAACTCAATCTGATCTTAAAGAAATGCTCATTCTAATGTTGGCTTTTGATAATGCTGACAGTGAGTGTGAAAAGGGTTTATGTCTGATAAAGGCAAATAGAAGTACTTTACAGGATTATATAAAAACATGCCAAAGCATGGGGCCTAATACCTATGACATGACCCTTCTTGCAGCAGCTCTAAAGGGACGTAGTCCTGTGGTTAATAATTTAAATTGCTTTAAATGTGAGAAACCAGGTCCTATGAAAAAAGACTGCCAAGCCAAAACTAGTGTAAAAGCTCCGTCTAACGGCAATAATAAATCAATACCAACTCGTGTGTGTCCAAAATGCCAAAAAGGGTTACACTGGGCCAAAGAATGCCATTCTAAATATAAAAATGGCAGTCTTATTAATAAGTCAGGAAAACTTCCAAGCGGGCCTCGCTCAAGGCCCTCAGACAAGCAATATGAGCACATTTCCCAGCCTTGCTCCAACCTGCCCAGTCAGCAGCGGGGCAGTTCACTCCAGCCTGTGACAGGACTTCAGGCGGTTACCAAAAGCAGTGCAGCTGTCGATCCTCCCTCAGCTGAAACCAAGTTCATTACGCCTTCACTGAGTATACCAAAAATAAGAACAGGAGTTAAAGGGCCTATCCAAGAAATCTAAATTTCAAACTTAAGTATACTCCTAAAGAATAGTAATCCAAAATATACATGTTAAATATCTGTATTAACTGCTAAATTAGAGCTTAACTGTATTTATGTTGTTTAAGTTGTCCTAGCTGGTTGCTAATCATGAACAAAAGTGTTTCAAAAAACAAGCTTATATATTACAGGTAACACAGATTCCAGAAAAAATCTTAAAAACAGTAAAATCAAAGATGTGAAATGATGGAGGGCTTGAAGACAGCCATACCAAAGGAGTAAAAATTATGGGTAAAACTAGTAAGCTTTATGTTTCTGTTAGTGTGTCATAATTCTTTTTGTATTTGTCTGTTTGTTCAGTGTCAATGTATATTTTAATATCTCCGGATGGTAATATTATATTGATAAATGAAGATTATTATAAGAGCTCTATTCAAATGGCCAAAAATTATATAAGCGCTTATATTAATAAATAAATATGGATATTAGTTTAAAATGATAAAAATGGTTATACTCAAATTAAATCATTATTCTAACAAGTTTGTTTAATATTGATAGTAATTATATGTTGTCAGAAGTTTATTTGGAAATAGTTTCCAAAATCATTGTGGTGACTTAAGTATGGAAGGTATATAGAATGTGCTTTTATTGTTAAAGAAAAGAAAATTATTTTATCCTAAAATAAAATAACTAGTTATTAAAACAAAGTAAAATGTGGGACAAAACCTAAATAAATATAAAAGTGCAAAAGGCTTTTAAAAAAGGAATTTTTGTGGTCAAAGCTAAGTAAAATTTAAGCAGGCTATCTATAAAAATTTAAAAGCTTTAATGTCAAACAATATAATAATATAAAGTTGAAGTTTTATTCTTTCTCAAAATTTCTCAAGTCAGTAGTCTGTTTCAGTAAAAGTTTACAAAGTTTTTCTCCTAAATAATCAGTATGCAATAAAGAAAGTCTGTTTTATCAAAATAGCTTCTTAAACTTTAACCTTATCATTTCCATTGAGAAACAGGTCTTATCACTTTTAAAAAGAACTCAGTGTTCGAACTTGCTTTCTCAAAGTCAAATTCTGAAGAGTAGACTTTATTTCAAACTGTTACAAATAACTTGGTCCTTTACCTAAAAAAAAAAGGTAAAATACTAAAAATAGTTAAGTTCATGTGATATAAGTTGAATGAAGTATTTAAAATTGTTGTATAATTAAAAGAAATTTTCTAATTTTATAACAATTAAAGTTGTGTGAATAAAAGGTTCATATGAATACTTTAAAAGTGTATAAAATTCCTGAAAATATAATGTTTCAATATAATATTAAATAAAATATAATGTTATTAATCATAATTTTTGGTTGTAACTATAAAAAGAAAGCAGCCATTAAAGGCTGCCGGGGTAGTGCATAACAGTAAAATATAGTAAAATAAAATAACACCACTGCAACCTGCAGTGGTCCCAAATATTGCTAGTTTGTTACAAAAAATTAATGTCCAGTTATGTCACTATCACTTTGTTTTAAAACTTGCTAAAGCTTTCTTTAGTATTTTCTCAAACAAGTCAAGCCAGCCCACATTCCCCTTCCTGTAAATAGCCAACAATAAATCAAGTTTATATTCAACACTGTCAGCAACAACCCCGATTCTAATTATAATGTTAACAACAAAACCAATGCAAGTATGAAAATTACAAGTTAATGTATTACCCCACAGCCCAAATAGGAAATACTAGTTTGTTTTTACCTATGCCTCAAACTATACAAAATAAAAAAATTGAGGTCATTCTAATCATGCTACTAAGATGTGCTTAAGAAATAAAAGTTTATTCATTAAATGTCTGTTGTTGTATCATCTACTATAGTTATGAATTATGTATAATATACTTAAATACTAATCAAAACTTCAGTACAATACATTGCATATATAAATAATTTAATAACTTGTATATTACACATAGAGGCATTTTATTAAGTATATATATAAATCTCTTGTTTTAAATTTAAACAGTCCTGAAACTGAATGTATTAAGAAAAGGTTTGGTAAGTATTGTTCAAGTCTAAAAGTAAAGCATCATACAGAAAACTTTGTTGATCAACAAACCAATGCCTTGCTAGTTAACACCTTCACATTTCAGGAAAAATATGGGAAATTAATAAGCACATCAAGGATGTTTTGTAACAAATTAAAAAAAGAAAAAATAAAGTGCATTTCAACAGGTGTTGTATTCCTCCCTGGAGGAGTTGGCCACTCTCCCAGGGATTGATGCATAAACCTTAGAATGTACTGCCCAGGGAGTGTTGTGTTCCTTCCTGAGGAGGCTGGCCCCTTCCTCGGGAATTAGCAGAATACTCACAAGTTGGCATCTATAGTGTCAAATTCATTAATCCTAAACACAGTCAACCAAAACTCTAGTATCAGTTGCTACTTCAACACTTCCCAGCTAAAAGCTAAATATTGTAAGTATTTATATATAAGACTGCTCTATTTATCTGTCATTCTGTAACTCTGTTCAATATTGACTTAACCTTTTAGTTATTTATGTTTTTCACCCTAGTTGTCAGTATAAGCTTATTAAACTAAATATACATATTAACATTTATCTTGTATCTATCCAAGACTCTAGCCAAAAATAATACAAGTATATCAGTGTATCCCCTGATTTAGTAAGCCTGTGAATGTGTGTATACTTATCATAAAAAATTAACAGTTAAACCTCTATTTATAAATGCTACAAAAACAAAAAAGGGGGAAATGGTAAGGTGTGAGAACAATTATATCAAGCATTATTTACAATAAATTTTTTAAGCCAAAGGTCAGAATCATATACATCAGCAGCAGAGCAATTCTGGCAAAAATCAGGCAAAAATACAGAAACAAATATTAGACAACTAGTTTGTTGAAAGCATAAAGATAATAATAAATGGGAGAAGGCAGACGTTAAGTTAGGATATAGGGTCGAGGTTTTGCTCTTATCATTACAGATAAAGGAGAGCAGCTTTGGGTCCCGTCCAGACGTCTGAAACCTAGACATGAACAAGCCGAAGAAGCTGGCACAAGAAGCAGAAAAGATGGTAACTTCTAAAAGTCAGAATGTCACTCTAACACAGCTATTTTTTGCTATGCTTACCTTGACAACCACAGCAGTAAGTAGTGCACCTTCACATAATTATACTTATTGGGCTTATATTACTAATTCAACCCTTTTAGAATTGTTAACTTGGGGGAACAAATCCTACCCTGTTTATATTAATTACTCTTTTCATTTTCCTGGGCCCATTGATTCTTGCCTTCCTCTAAAACCTGAGGAGGAAGGGAAATTTATTGAAAATTTAACCTTGCCTTTTCTTGAATGACCTATCTGCATAGGATCCATTGATCCATGTATGCAGCCCCAAAATCATAGTACAAAGTGATAAATGGCATACATGCCATGTTTCGTCTGAGGTTGTGCTCTTTAATAATTCCTATAGAATTGTAAAGAATCGGGCCCTTATAGGGATACCGAAACTAATATAAACACAACCATAAGTTGAAAAATTAGTATTTCAACGAAAACAACTAATGAAAGCTATCATTATTTTTGGAATTTTGAGGATGTCATAAGTATAAATACGTCATTAAATTGGACTCATCAGGGAAGATTTATCCCACAACTATGAGACACTAAACAAAACTAAAAATTATTTGTGGAAATTATTTTTGGGAACTAGCCCAATTTTTGGATGTCAAGGCAGTAAAACTAATATTCCCAGTTTAAAAAGAAAATCCACTTAATTTCTTAAAGTATGTGTACAGGATCCCATTGTTTTTATAATAGGAACAGTGAGCATTAATCAAACATGGTTTTCCTGCAGCAATTGCTCCCTTTACACTTGTATATCAAAGTCTGTTTTACAGCAAAGTTCTACTGTGGTTCTAATAGGATGACGGTGTCGTGGAATATGGCTTCCGGTTCACCTGAGTCGCTGCTGGCAGTCTTCCCCTGAGAGCCAAATCCTTTGGCACTTCCTAGACCATTATTTGAAAAGAACCAAACATTTGATGGGATTAATTATTGCTGCTGTATTAGGGCTTATAGGTATTATTACAGCTGCTGCTGTAGCAGGAACTGCTCTGCATGAAAATGTTCAAACACAACAATATGTTAAGAATTGGCATCATAATGCTAGTGAGTTATGGCATAGTCAAGCACATATAGATGAGCAAATTAATAAGAGGCTTAATGACTTAGAGATGGCTGTTACACAAATGGGAGATCAAATACGTAATCTAAACTTAAAACGCGGTTTGAAGTGTGATTGGAATGAAAGTGCTTTTTGTATCACTCCTCTCCCATACAATGACTCCCATTATGAATGGGAAAAAATTAAAAATCATTTAATAGGACATCACACAAATTTATCTATAGAAATTACAGATTTGCACAAAAAGATTTTGAGCATGTCTCAGAATCAACTCACTACACTTCCAGGTAGTGAATTCTGGCAATCAGTGACAGATCAATTGAATAACATAAACCCCCTACATTGGTGGAAACCAACCTCTGTACTTGCTAACTTCGGTGTGGTGATCATTGGTGCTCTGCTACTCTTAACTGTATTAGGAGCATTCACAAGGCCCTGCTGTCCCGCATCAATAGGGCTGAAAAGACCAGCCATGCCAGTAACTTGATTCTGCTTAAAACTCTTGACTCTCGAACCCCTGTCCATGGCAGCTTGGCTGGTTTCCAGAGACGGGTAAGACCTTCAAAGGATGGCAACCTAAGACAGGCATAGTCACCCTGGACAAAAAACAAAAAAGGGGGAATTGTTGGAGAAGATGCTGAGAGTCAGAGCATAAAGGGTTAAGCATCTAAAAAGCATGCTTGCTGGAAAAGAAGCATTAGTAAATGTCTCCAAGGACACTGCATGCTGCAGCTATCAGTGGGAGGAGGCAGAGCAGAGTGAACTCACCACACAGATGTTATTGTCTGAATTCCCAAGAAAGATTGTCTGGGAACTCACAAACAAGTAGCGCTCTCATGCACCAAGCTGAGAAACTAGTGAAGGACTCCCTACTTTTGTTATCAACTTTGTACTATAAAAAGCAGCTTTGGCCTTAATAAATTTGCCTACATTCCACATGGAGTGAGGTCCCCTGATCCCAATCTTTCTTTGGATCATTGCTGGCACCGTCTACCTCCACGTTGAATTACAACACCTCTATCCTATTCCAAATATATGTCTAATGATTATAGTTATATCTTTTCTATTCTAGATCATATACAAAGGGACATTAAACACATTAAAAGTCCTGGTAAGCCTCATTTTCTAAGTAGTTAATGAATATGCTTAACCCAGGGATCCCTCTTAGCCTTTGTTCCAAAAAGTCTTAGCAATGAACTGGGATTCCCATACTCCCTGGCATCCACCCTCCTCAGGGAAAGTAGAAAAGATGAACCAGGAGCTTAAAAAACAACTTACCAAACTGATGCTAGAAACTGGCTTGCCTTGAACTAAATGTCTGCCACTTGCACTGTTAAGAGTTAGGGTAAAACCTAGGAAAAACCTAGGTTTACCCCCACATAAAATCCTATTTAGATACCCTTATCATGCTAAGATAGGATCTCCTTTTCGATAGGAAAGCAAAGATAATTAATATATATATATATGTGTGTGTGCACTCTCTTGCTTTAACTCTTTCCTCCCTACAGAAAAAAACCCTGATTGCCCAAACTCCTCCTCTTAGATTCCCAGTCCACAAGTTCCAGCCTGAAGACTGAGTCTTTGTCCACACCTGGAACAAACTAACTCCTAACTGGGAGGGTCCATTTCAAGTTTTATTGACCACAGACACTGCTATAAAAACTGCAGGGAAAAAAAAAATCCAGACCCATTACCCCCATGTCAAAGGACCTATCGCTGCTCCCACACCTGGACCTGAAACTCGTCCCTCCTAGACTGTGACCACAGAGAAGCAAAACCCTTTACACCTGATCTTCAGATCCTCTAAACCTTAACCCATCCCAACAGGAGTCCCCCTTTACTTCTTCTCTTACACAGCCTTTTGTGTAGACAGTCCCTCACTTACAGGACTATAACTGCCCCTGAGAGAACCAGCTCCAAGCCATCCAGCTTGATTTCTGTGCTCTGAAACGAGTCTATCCTTCTTGTAGGGGCCTTGGGGACCAAAGGGCACTAAGCTCCTCCAACAAATATCTGTGCCCAGAATCTAAAGAAAAGAGGTGGGAGAGAGACTCATGTTGGGCATGGCAAGATGTTTAGTAGAACACACAGTTCAAAGGTTAGACCTATACATGCAGAAAAGGGGGGAGGCTGTGTAATGACAAGAGAAAGCTGCTGCACTTATATTCCAAACAATACCGCCCAGGTGGGTTGGGTACCCAAGCCCTGCGAGGCCTTATCTGAAAAAGCAGCCAAAAATTCCCGGATAGACACCACCCCATGGACCAGTTAATTTAACTCTCTCTTTTCTGGGCTTTGGCCTCGAATTGTAACCATGTTAGTCAGAATCTTTAGTGTGTACTCATTATCTTACCCTGCCTAGTCCCTTGTTTGATTTCCTTAATCCAATGAACTGTTCAAAAGAGGTATGTAATCCCCATGCGGAAACCTGGGCAATCTAGACCCATGCAGGATGTTGCTTAAACAAGCACCTGCCAAATTGCAAACACCCCAACAGAAGATTATCTAGATCTAAAAAAAATGACTGAATCCACATATAATGAGTGGTGTGAGAAGAGTCCAATAAACTCTAAAAAAAATAGGGGGAATTGAGAGAAACAGAACAAAGGGTGGCCTCTTCTCAGACTGAGTTCCCTGTTCCCACTTAGCTCACCCTCCCACATTCTAGGTGGCCTCTTTCAGAACTTTTCCCTGTTCCCGCTTATCTAATATTCACACATTCTTGTTTGGGTCACTTCCCCAAAAACCCACGTCAGTAAAAGGATAAACTTGGATACTGAGAACTTACCCTTACACTTTTTGCTTTAGGATTGGGTTAGTTTTCGCACCTAAAATTGTAAGTCCACAACTCCCAACCAAAGGGAGATGGGTCAGGCTGGGGAGGGAGGGAAATGGGACATTGTGTCAGGGGAACTATATCATCTTTGTTCTTGCACTGATCCCGCGCACTGGCCCGCTTCCATTAGCCTGGGCGTGTGCCCTTCTCATGAGGAAGAAATAAATTACTGCTGCCTCTAGTCCAACTCTCTGTCTTCAGAACTTTTATTTTAAGTAAGTGGTTGCCATCCCACTCAATTCCAAATAGAATAGTGTTTTTATGTCTTAATCTTAGTTGTTTAAATTTTAATTTCAATTTTTGTTTCATGGTGAACAGAGAATGGTATCTGTCTTTTCCTGATTTTTAGATTTATTGGGATTTCCTTTGTGGCCTAATACATGGTCAAATTTTGTGAAAGTTCCATAATCGTTTAAAGAAAAGATGGATGGATTCTTAATTTTTTGGTTTACAATTCAGTATTCATCAACCAGACATGAATTACTAAATATGTTATTTAATGTTTAATGCTTTTTATTTTGTCCACTTGATTAATAATGGGTCAAGAGAGGTAAATTAATGTTTGCTGCAATTAGTTTGTTCCTAACAATTTCTCCTAATATCTCCTGACATTTTTATTTATAAATTTTGCTTTTATTTTCCATGATGCATGGATATTCAAAAGTGTTAGGTCTTCATTTTGAACTGAAATGTTAACATCATTATATCTCCTTGTTGTCTAATTTAATGTTTCTAGCCCAAATTTCATCTTTTCTACTATTAATATTCTTTTATTTTTAACTTTTTTTCTTATATGAGTCTCTTATAAACAGCATAGAGTTGAGTTTTATTTTTTCAGACAATCTGAAAATCACTTTTTAAAATTGAATATTTCAATCATGGTTTGATCAGAAAAACTAAAAGCTACTTTAAGCATTTCAATTAAAGAAGGATTTAGAGTATCGGAGGTTTACAGAACTATTGCAATCCCTGGGAAAGCAAATGTCAGGAAGCTACTCGAGGGGAATCTAGAAGTACAAGTATCACAGGTAAGCCCCAATTAATGATTCCAGCTGTCTGTGGATGCTTCTCAGGAGAAATCCCAAAGGGAAACCTCCACCAGTGCTCTCAGTGACTGATGCTCACACATAGTCTCTGCCCGCAGCAGATGATTCTCAGGAAGACCCAGCAGTACCCCTGGGGGTCTGGTTTGTCTGCACACCACTGCTGCATGTGACATCTTGTAAGGTTCAAAGAGTGTGATATCTTCAGCATGGCAAACCAGAAGACCATCCTGTGAGCTAGCAAGATGATCAAAGAAACCGAAAATATGATTCCATTGTCTTCCAGGTCCCTTTATTCCTGAAGAGAAATCTGTTGTCAGATGCTTGTAGGTTATTTTAGTTCTCACTTTTAAGTTTTCTTTATCTTTAGAGTTCTGCAGTTTCCATGCAATGTATCTTGGCACAGAGTTCTTTTGGTTCATCCTGCCTATGACATGTGGGGTATTCTGAATTAGTGATGCCTCCACCATTGCCTCACTGCAGCTCCATCTTCTAAGTTCATTTGTGTTCACAAATTCAAGCTCTGGATTTAGCTTGCTCTATTTTTCTTTTTTTTCCCCCAGGGAGAGAGAGGTATCTTAATTTGCCAGGCTGTTATCACAAATACCACAAACATAAACAGTGGGGATTAACTGGCTCACGGTTTTGAGGTGAGGAGAAGTTCACTGTCCAGATGTTGGCAAGGCTGGCTTTCTCCCCAGAGGCTGTAGCATTCTGGAGCTGGCTGCCTGCAATCTTTGGGGTTCTTCGGCTTTCCTGTCACATGGCAACATACCATGTTTCTCTTCTGGATTTCTGCTGACTTCCGGCCTCTCCCCATGGCCTCTCCTTTTAAGGTGTCCAGTAATCCTTATTACGACCCAAGTTGGCCTTAAATAAAATAACATCTTCAAAAGGTCCTTTTTATAATGGGTTCACACTCCCAGGGATTTGGATTATGACTAAGAACATGTCTAAACTGGGGTACATAATTCAATCTACCATAGGAGGAAATGCTCAGAAATCCCTCTTTATTTCTTGAGAAGTCAAAATGAAATATAAAGTTTATTATATCCAGTATCTAGTTATTCTTAACTAAGATATTCAGCCCACATCATCTGTCATGAACTCCTGCCTGAAATAATTACATTTATTAAAATAATGGGATGATCTTTATTACTCAAATGATCAAAACAATTGATATTTTTAAAAGCAGAAACTCTATATTTACATTAAAAATAAATACAGAGTTCGTAGTTTTGAGAATGTTCTCTTCCTTTAAGTACTATCGTGGAGTCTGGACCAGTTCTTCTGAGTTGCTCCTCAGTACTAGAGACATTCCGAAGGACTTACTTATGTAAGATTTCTCTTTTCTAGATTTCATTCACTTTCCCTGAAGGCAATGTGCATGTCCAGAGTGAATTATTTAGCATTCCTGGGTAATCTTGATGCTGCTTCTATTAAATTTTTGGTCTAAAACATGATGTTCCCATAGATATATGATGAAACATAATTTTGAAAGTCTTCAAAGAAAACATTATATTAATAGCTTTTGAAAATCTAAGTCAAACAGTTCATTTCCCACCATTAACACTAATGTAAACAGACCTTTACTTTTGGACTGGCCAGTATCCCCAAGAATAAGAAATTCTAGTCAAAATTCACTCTTTAATCCTTTGCGCTAGTCTTTCCAAATGTTATTTTTAAAAGCTAGTGAATTATTGCTTTCCTTTCCAGAGTAACAGGGAAAACAACATCTTTCAGCAAATAAAGTGCTCGTTCTCTGTAGAACCAATCATGTATTACTAATAAATGCAACCTAGAATTTCTGCTGCACATTTTATTCCAGGTGCTAAATGCCTCAATGTACCACCTTTACTTAAATATGTTTTATGGAGAAGGCAGATACAGATATTATTAGTTCCTGTTTTCTACATGGCAACTATGAAGCATGGGGTAATTGATTGTACTGTTCAAGAGAGTAGTCAACCCAGGGCAAGAATCCAAGACTCTCTTTAATTTCCCAAAGATGCTGCTTGCTTTCCAAAGCCTCTTAAAATATAAATGGCCCTCAGAAGCATCACTAGTCTCAAGGCTGTGGTTATGTTTCCTGAACAAACCTGCCCCCAAGAAATTAAGGATACATACCACAATTCAGGTCTTATAAACGTATTCTGATGTTTTCAGACTGCAAGCTCTCTAGACCCTTCCAGGTTTTTTTGTGTGTCAAGGTCCAAGGGTGTGGGTCAGTGGAATTAGTGGGGCTCCTCTCCTGGTTGAAGGCTGCTGCAAGGCTCAGAGATGCCTCCCCACCAAAGGGAGGTCTTCGTGCTCCCCGCAGGCTGGCAGGCCCTGGGGTTTTCCACCAGCACCCACTGGTGTCTCTGTCAGATTTGTTGGCTGCCCTCAGTTTGTCACCAAGGCAGCTCAACTGACATCTCACAGTGAGTTCTCTTATTTGCAAAGAGCTAAAACAAGTCAAGTTCTTAACTGTGAGCTACCTTTTATTAAATAAAGACAAAAGTCATCTGTGTCTTCCATGCCTTTGCTCATTTGGACACAAGGACAGTTGATTGACTCCAATGGCTTCAGAAATAAGAAAATGAAGTAGGGCTCCCTGGACATGTGCTTGCTGGGTAGGAAGCCAGGATTACACCCTCAGCCACATGCCCATGTGGAGACACACGCAGCAGCTGGAGATACTGGTCGCCCCAAGCCCACTCTCTAGGTGCAGGCAGAAAGTGACAAGGTAGGGGCAGTTTTATTCAATTCCATTTAGGGAGGGATATTTGGGAATAAACACATTGATAGATAAATGTGGGTTAAGAATGGGATCCTGAAGTTGGCTCAGCCTTCAAATGAGGATTTCTAAATACTGTACATTAGACAAAGATAGGACTTTGTTATATTCCTGGGAATGAATAAAGAGAGGAAAGGGAAAAGGAGAGAACGACTGTAGGCAGCAAGATGGAGGATGGCTAGGCTTTGGGTAAAGTTGCCCTGCCCTATGACCCTCTTGTGTTTGGTTAATTTCAGACAAACTCAAAACACTTTGCTTGAATAGAGTTGTGAGATGTTTCATTTTTTGTGTGTGCAGACTGACCCACAGTGAAGCTCACTGCTCTTGTTAAGCTTATATTCAAGAAAGGATAGAAACAAACAAACAAGTAAAAAGCAAACATATAAATAATATGACTTAGTAGGGTGATTAAGTGTTATAAAGAAAATAAACCAGGGTAATGGAAAGGTCTCTCTTATGAGTGATATTCATGCTGAGACTGCAAAGTTGAGAAAATGCCACTCTTTCTTCCAAAATGATAAATGTTCAAATATTTTGTTAGTTGATTGTAAAGAATGCAAAGATGAAAATGACAGTTCAGATCTGCAAGTTAAGATCTAAGAGGAGGAACAGGGTACAACCAAAGTGTAAGGCATCTAATAAAGTTGTATGAACTCATTCAGAAGTACTTCTTGGACACAAATCCAGCTGGATTTGATCTGTTTGATTACTGAGAGACTGACTGGCTGGCTCCATGTTAAAGATGTCTTCCCAGACAAGGAAGAGTAGACCAGTCAAGGCTCTTGGCTGAGAACTTCAGAATCTAACTCAGGCTAGCTTAATCAAAATGGGCAATTATTGAGAAAGCATGGAGGGTGTAACAGTTTGGAGTCTGTAACCGTTGGCCAATTTGATGTAATTATGAATTTCAAAAATATAATTGGATCATGCTTGTAAACTGATCTGTTAATCTGGGCATGATTAGGTTATGATTAGGGCATTGAGCCCCACTCCTTGGTGGGTGGGGATCGAATATAAAAGGCAAGGCAAAGGACAGATTAGCCGTCTTTTGAGAAGCAGTTTTGATGTTGGAAAGAAGGCCCCAGGAGAAGAGAAGCAGGCCGTTCACCTGATCATCTACAGCTGACCTTGTGGAGGAAACAGGCGCTAAGCCCAGAGAGAAACGCAGCTCTGGGAAGAGAGGAAACCCAGAAGCCTGAACCCTGGCAAACGCTGGCAGCTGTCTTGCTCTAACACGTGGCAATGAACTTTGGTGAGAAGAAACTTAATGCTTTATGGCCTGGTAACTGTGGACTTCTACCCCAAATAAATACCCTTTATAAAGACCAACCCATTTTTGGTATTTCACATTAGCACCCCTTTGGCTGACTAATACAGAATCATTTCATGAATCCTAAAAAGAAAAAGAGTATGTTTTTGAACTAATCCATTCCTGTGGGTGTGAGACCCTTTTGAGTGGCCTAGGTAAGTGAGGTGTGACTTAGGTTGAGTCTCCGCCCTTTTGCTGGGTCTATATAAATGGAGACACAGAGAGATTCACACAAAAAGGAAGCACCGCCATATTTGATCCTGTATTGTGTGAGAGAGGACTCCAAGTTCACTCACAGCTGAGCTCAAGGAGAAAAGCCCCAAGAGAATCAAAGAGCTGAAACCCAAGGAGAGATGAGCCACATGCCTGATAGCTCATAGCTGAACTCAAGAAGAAAGCGCAGTAGCCAAGCCTGAGAGAGAAGGCCCGGTAAGAGACAAGCCCTATGCCTGGTTGCCCACAGCTGAGCTCCAGGAAACAGTAGATTCTGGGGTGGAAGGCAGAGACCTCAGGAGAGATCAGTGGCCATCTTGGTTCACCACATGGCTGGAAAACAGGATCAACAGTAGCTGGCTTTGGTGAGAAAGCATCTCTGATGGTGCCTTGATTTGGACATTTCACAGCCTCAGAACTGTAAGCTTTTACCCTAAATAAAATCCCCATTACAAAAGCCAGCCCATTTCTGGTATTTTGCATCAACAGCCCTTTGGCACACTAGGACAGAGAGGCTCTCAGAAGTGATGGGAAATTGAACGACAGTCTTGAGAAGCAGACAGGGACCAGGGAGTGCCAAAGACTACTCAGCAGCAAAAATCCACTCAAGATGCCATCACTGTCCTGCTTTACTGAGCTCCAATTGCCTCCATGGCTGAACCCAGTGACAGAACCACTCGCCTCATCACACAAACCCTGACTTTCCTGTCCCTTCTGCATCATACCCACAGGGTTCAAAGTCATTGGATGAGCCAAGAAACCATTCCTAAGGGGCCTGGGAAAGAACAAATCTGGATGGTTTCCTCTGGTTTCTACAATGATTGATGAAAGTTCTATAATCTACTAAAATTCGAACAATGGGGATTACCCTGAAATAGGAAAGAAGATAGTATTTTGGAGATCAAGAGAGTAAAAAAGACAAATAGCCAGCATACTTCACCATGCACTTTCACCTTTGTTCCCATGCTGCTACTTCAAAATAAAAAGCTCTTGCCTAGCATAACTATTACTTCTTTTTTTACTATTTGAGTCATTATATTTTTATTTATTTTGGCAAGATAGTAACTATTACTTCTAATGTCACCCAGCTCCAAGAGGAGAATCTCTTCCACTGCTTAATCCATTGCAATCCCAACTAAATTTTCTCTGAGAGCCCCAGTTGAAATGCAAATTCACACCTTTTGAATCAGAGCCTTTGGGAGCAAGATCCAGCTATCTGAATTATAACAAGCTCTCTGGGTGATTCTGAGGACTATTAATCTATAGAAACTTCTGAGTTGATTGAAATATTCTATATTTGTACCTTCCAATATGGTAGCCAGTAGTTATATGTAGTTATTAAACAAATGCTAAGTATGGATGAGGAACTGAATTTTTACTTTTATTTAGTTTTTTTTTTTTTTTTTTAAGATACTAAGATTACGTAAATGCTACACAAAGGTTGCAGGGATTCCTACATGCCCCACTCCCCACACCTCCCACACCTTCCCACACAAACATCCTTCATTAGTGTGGCACATTATTTGTGATCGATAAACGCATTCTGGGGCCTTGCCATTAAGCATGGGCCATAGTTCACATTGTAGACCACACTCTCTCCCCCACAGTTCTGCATGTTATGTGATGATATAAAATGGCCTATATCTGTCATTGCAACATCACTCAGGACGATTCCCAAGTCCTGAAAAAAACCCCACATTACAACTGCTTTTCCCTCTCCCTGTCCTCAGAGCCTCCAGTGGCCACTGGCTCCACATCAATGTTGTAATTTCTTCCATTGCTAGAATCACAACATGTCTACAGCAGAATACCTGTAAGTCCACTCTAGTCCATAGCTCTTTCCCCAATCCCGAGGATTCTGGAATGGCAATGTCCACTCCACCTCCAATTGAGAGGGGGCCTACATCCCATGGGAGGGATGGATGGGACCATCTTGCCCACAGCCGCAGACTCTGTTCCCAGGGGTGGCCATTGTCCACCATCACCTCCCTGCCAGTTGTCCTGGGTGAGTCCAATGAGCTATAGAATAGATGTTGCAACTCCGCCGAGGCTCAGGGCCCGGCTGGCACATGGACAGCCCAAAGACTCGAGTCTCTGGACGTACACCTACCAACTCCAGCACCAAGTATAGGTTTAAACAGAAGGGACAGATGAGCCATGTGCAGGGAAGACACAATTGAGTACAATTCTGTCACTCTCAGGAACACAAACTCCAAAGTAGGGCACACTGGCAAGGCACCACTCTGGAGTTATCTGCACTGACCATAGGACCTGGGTGTCTCCAGAGCCCTCAGGAGCCCCACTATTTGGGGTAGTCTATGAGATCCTGCTGAGAGGTGCATAAGCGTTACCTCTGGGACGACCTCCTGACTCACTCCAAAGTCTCCTAGCCATGTAAACTCATGTCTTTACCTTTTCCCCTATTTAGTTTTAATTAGAATTTAAAGTGCCACATGTGGCTAGTGATTATCATATTGGACGGTGCATGACTGTAATACTAAGCACTATTGACACACAATAGTAGGGAAAAAGGAGAAGTATTAGTTAAAATATGTAAGTACATACAAGAATATATTGGTAGGAACTCTAGCCCTCTTTTGTGCAATGGTACAAGAGTGCAGCTTACATTTATAACTCCTATGTATTTAATATTTCCTTCATTTTCAGGCAGAAGCTCTACTGATCAGAGCTCTTTATGTGATTGATCATCCAAAATTTCATTCTAGAAAGATCTTGGCCCTTGTTGGTCCTGAGAGTCTTGCATAACCAATAGTCTTCCATTTACTTTACCACTGGACCTAGTAGGATAAGGAAGTGCCCCAGGGGGTTCCTCTATTCCGTCTATATCACCCCTCCCCTCCAATGGTGAAATAGCAGTCCTTGTACCCCTTGATAGTTAGGATTTGTTTTTATCCTATCCAACATGACATCTTCCTTTTTGTTTGCCCGGTAGCACGAGCCCTTGTAAAGTCTGCTCAGCAGTCTGTGGTGGATGCTGAGATGCATTGCTTTAATCCCTTTTCTGGAAGGAAGGGCCTGCTACTCCAGCCCCTTGCAGCTTGCCTCAGCTGAAGGAAGCCATCTCATGAAGTTCACACCTCTTTTCATAGGTGGCCTGACCCAATGGCTGATCAGTGCCAGCATGTAAGCGTCTCACCTTCTCACCCAACTGAGGACAGGTCTAAAGACTCAGCCTATCTTAATCTCCATAGGTTCGGCTGAGTTTTCATTTGAGACTGCCACACATCTTGACTTCACCTTCTGCCAAATTCTGCTTCAGTCCCTTCCCTTTCACAGGTGTAGATTCCAGAGGCATTTCCTAATCAACCTCCTGCATGCTAACCTCTATCTCAGAGTCCACTTCCTGGGGAAATCCACCTGCTAAACTGTCTTATTCCAATTCCAAAGAACAATTATTTTATTCACAGGTGGAAGCAATCCTCCCCTGGGCATTAAAATCCCCAGATAGCTAGACTTACAGGTATGATAAGGAGACATTTTGTGAATGGACCACTTTTCCTGATTCCATGTATTGTGACGGATGCACATAACCACCCCATACACCATTCACCGAAGGCAGAGCGTCTGTCATACACTGAAGTTCTGCACCGCAAGCTCACAGGGCATTGTCTCCAGTCTGGCACCATCACCGAGGTGTCAATTATCTTTCCGTTCACTTTTCTAAGGCCAGATGCTTCTGGGTACTGGATAAAACCACTGACTCCCACTGGGATCATCATCAGAGGAGGGACACAGCATCCCAACAAGATTCATGTCAAGAAAGTTACCTTCAAATAGGAAAGTCACAACTAAAACGCTGATGCTATGTTGTCTTTGAGCTGGATGGCAAGGAGTCTGGTAAGATGGGGTAAATATACTTTAAATGAAAGAACAAGAGGAATGTAGCATGTGGCTGGGTAAGCACAGGGTAGGTCCATGAAATGGAAGTAGTCTGGTTTGTTAAAAATTGAAGGCAAATAATCTCAAAAATGAACGTTATACTCTCAATAATTTAGAAATGTCCATTAATAGACCAATAAATATTTGATACCTAAGTTAATTATTTCCACATATTTTTTAATGAGGTCTTTTTGGCATTAAATCTTTAGTGAGCATAATTTGAATTATTTGATACACCCTAAAGTAAAATAAAATCATTTCACTGAAATATTAGACAAGTCTGACTTTCATAATTGAGATGACTCTTCTCACTATTTAGTCTGATAACTGAATTTTCTGTATAGTTAGGCTCCATGGGACATGAGTGAACACTTGGGCCTTTTCCAAATGTAAGGTGATAAGAGTCATTCAAGATTATTCTAAGTGTCAATGAAGTCTTAAAATGTGCAAACTAGTGCAAATGTTAAGTTATGTCAGATAGCCTAAGAGACTAATTTGAGTTATTTGAATAGTTGTAAAAACTTTATTTTGGAAAATTTGAAGATTAGTGGCAGTTAGGTAAAAAATTTCCCATATTTTTGGTTACTGACTTGGCTCAAATATGAACTAAAAATATCCTTAGTGTTTTTCCATATATACGTGAATTTTACATACTCATGCATATACACACGCACATTCTTAAGAATTAAAACCAAGGACACCTTCACTGATAACATAACATGAAAACTTTTTGAGAAATGCATGATTTCTGCACACAGGGAACCCTGTACTAATCTGTAGAAACTGCTGGCACTGAGCTGAGCAAGCTGAGCTGCCAGGTCTCAGTGTAGTCTGTTTTTTTTTTTTTTTTTTTTTTTTTTTACCGGGAGGTACCGGGGATCGAACCCCGGTCTCTCCATATGGTAGGCGGATGCCGAACCTCTTGAGCCACATCCGTTTCCCTCAGTGTAGTCTATTAAGACAACGAGCCAAAGTGAAAGTAACAGTCAAGTCTTCCATCATTTCTGCACTAGTAAAAGCAAGAGCTTCAACAGGAGAAAGCACCAGCGCCCCCCCCCCCCATTCCATTCCATTTTCCCTGTGAAGCACCACTGTCAGATGACAGCAGATGGCTCAGCACTGACATGGGGCCATCAGCCCTGGACAAGAGGCTCCTACCACTTTACGGACCTGGGGCTGCAGGGGGTGGGGAGAGGAAGGGAGCTAGGAGTGGGAAGGTGTGGAGCACTGGGTCAGGGTGGGGGAAAGGTCTTCGAGGCCCCCCTCCCCCTCCCAACAATGAGGTCCTGGCAGTGCTGCTCAGGGAGCACCTCAGGCTAGGGATGCAGACACAGGTAAGAGCTCGACTGGCAGGGGGCCGAGTCCTTGCCTGCAGCTCCCTGCAGAGACCTCCCTGCACTGGCCAAGCTCCAGGTCTGTGTGGGGAGGGCAGATCCCCCATGAGGCCTGGCAGGGGAAGTCACTGTAATTGCCTAGGGTTGTTTCTGAAAGATCTCACATAGGATTTTGACCAGTTGCTGGACTCCTCAGAATCAGTGTATGGAGGGCATGGAGGTGAATGAAAATATCACGTATGTAAACCCACAAGAGATTCCACGTGGCTGGAGAGGCAAGAAATGGGATTAGAAAGGAAACCAGGATCAGGTCACAAAGGGCATCCACACAGCATGCTGACAAGCGTTAACTGCATTCTGCAGCTCAGCACCAGGGCCTCAGCAGGTATTATCTCCAGGCTGGAGCCATAACTAAGTCTTCCATCATCCTTCCTCTCATTCTACGTGGGCCACCTGCTTCTGGGTCCAGGCTGAAAACTACCAAATCCTTAGATTTAGCTAGCGTGACTAGGCATCTCACAGTACTCAAGTAATAAGGCAGATTTTTAAAAATTAAATTTGTATGGAATTATTTATATAAAAGAAAAATGCACAAATTATAAATCATGAATTTGTAGATTGATGAATTATCACAAAGGGAACTCATCCATGTACCCATCACCTAGATCAAGAAATAGAACAATATACTACTTCATGCCCACAAGGATAGCTATTATTTAAAAAAGGAAAATAGCAAGTGTTGGAGAGGCTGAGGAGAAATTAGAACTTTAGTGCATTGTTGGTGGGGATGTAAAATGGTGCAGCCACTGTGGAAAACAATATGGCGGCTCCTCAGGAAGTTACATAGAGAATTACCATACGACCCAGCAATGCCACTTCCTGGCTTATGCCCAAAGAGGCTGAAAACGGGGTCAAAACAGATACTCGCACACCAGTGTCCATAGCAGCATTATTCACAAGAGCCCAAAGCTGGAAACAACCGTGTCCATCAACAAACGAGTGGGTAAAGGCAACGTGGCACATTTGCATGATGGAATATTAGCTGGTCATAAGAAAAATGCAGTTATGAGACATGCTGCAACCAGAAGAACCTTAAACACGTTATGCTCAGTGAAATAAGAAGACATGTAAGGGCAACACTGAATGGTATTGATTATAAGCGATGACTACGAACAGCACATTTGCAGAGGTAGAAAGCAGACTAGGGGTTACCAGGGGAGATGGGATGGGGGAGATGAGGAGGAGGGGAGACAGGGGAGTGCTTGTTTGAGAAATTTTTAAAAAGTATCAATAAAAAAGAAAAGAAAAAAAGTAATACTAAAGTTTTTTTAAAAAATCCTATCCAGCCAATTTTCCCAACACTATCAGCACTACTACTATTATTATTTATTGTGATAGGGTAATAAACTTAACTCATAACTATGTGCAGAAAAACAGAATTTGTTAATTTTTTCTATAGTTAATCTGGTCTTCCTACTGAGCTCCATCCCTAAGTAGCAGCAACCTCTGCCCCTGAGCCCCCCTTCAAACAAAGGCACTAAAATGTCCGTTTGGATTTAAACCTTAGTCCAGCCTTGTAATTGAAGTACCTCTCTTGGGTAATGCTCAATCTCTCTAGCAGCGAATGCTCCGTCTCTTAGAAGTCTCAATCTTCTGCTCTCCCTCCCCGTTCTTTCTCAGATGGTACCTGTTGTATGAGGTAGGGGCATGCCAGAGAGGAAGAGCAGGGGTCCTTTGGCACCGTACCCCCTTGCTCCTCTGATGTCTGGATCGACGTCCCCTGCCTGCATGGCTGGTGTTTGCTCTGCTCACATTTGCAGCTGAAGTCAGCAACTGGACTATGTCCTGGCCCTCCCAGGAAGATTCAGAAAAAAAGAGAACATATATTGAAGGATTGCTCCAAAGAAGGATGTTGCTGATGTGGGAAAGTGGGAGGGGGAGGGAGGGGGCATGTGGGAATCCCTTGTATTTTTCATGAGCCATTTATGTAATGCAAAGTTTCTTTAAAAAAAAAAATTAAAAAAAAGAGAGAAATAGAACTTTACCAGTATCTCGGAAATCATCCTCATGGTCCCCTAAAGGTCAGCAACTACCCCACCGATCTCTAACAGAATAGGGTCATTTTGCTTCTTTTAAACTTTACATAAACAGAATCATACAGTGTACTTGTGTGTGTGTCAGGTTCTTTCGCTTGACAGTGTGCATGAGGTCCACCCGTGTTGTACATAGAGCAGTATTTTGTCCATTTTGTGAACTTCCCCACAATTAAGTCATTTTACTGTGAGCAGACACCTGGGTTGCTTCCAGTTTGTATTTATTACAACTGGTACTACTATTACAATTTTTGTACTTGAATTTATCGTATGTATGTACATGTCTGTTGTGTATATACCTAAGGAGGGAATTCCTCGTTCAGAGTGCAGGTGTCCTGAGCTTTGGTAAATACCATGAGTTTTCCAAAATGATTATATCAGTTTACACTTCCATCAACAGCTTATATGAGTTCCAGTTGATCCATGTCTTTGCCAACACTCAATTTTATCAGACTTCTGAAATTTTAGCCTCGTTGGTGTGAATAGGGGAGATTTTAAATGTTCAGTTCAGTCTCACGTTGGTAATCTACTATGTGCCTGAAGGTGAGTGGTCTTTCCTTAGATGCAAAGATGGATTAGATACAATCCCCATCCCCCAGCACCTTCTTCCCATTTACGTGAAATAAAACATGACTTAATTACTTTTCTTCAAAGTCAATGATGCTTACATAAGAAATGGTCTATACTATTCCAGGGGTGTTTTATAGGCCCCAGGAGGGTACTATAGAAATCGCGATCCATACACAGGTGAAAAACTTGCTCTCCAATTTTGGTATAATTACCTTAATTACCTTAAGGGAAAACCTAGAGGCAGTTCACATACTAACAAGCCTCACATTAACAATATGCTTGGAAATTGCTTCAGCCATAAAAAGGCATTAAATGTTTTCACTATTTCAATCAGAAGGGACTTTCACCATAAGGAGAAGAATTACAAAAACAAAATTGTTGCTTGAGTAAGCACCTGAGGTACAGGCCTCTATTGAACGGAGTGACTAATGGAATATCTTTGAAGATATAAAATAGAAATCTAAATACTGACCTATTTCAAGCCTCCAATCCAAACGAATTACTCAAAAGGAAGGGAAGAGATGAATGATTTTTTATCAGTGGACCTTTCTTTGCCCAGCCTGGAAACTGAGGCACTTTCCATTCCCAGGGCTTTGCAAGCAGAGCGTTTCCCTCTTTCTTGGCTTAGGAGAAACAAAGGAGAGGAGACGCGAAAGGCAGAGGCAACAAAGTGGTGACAGCGTTCCTGGGCTCTGGTGACGGGGACACAGGCCTCGGCACCCAATCTCCGGAGGTGCCCCGGCCGCTCGCTGCGCCTCCAGAGAGCTCCTGGGACCCACGGCTAGCGCCCCAAAAAAGAGCCTCAAAGAGATTCTGCATTGCTGAACGCGGCCGCGCCGCTCCCGCAAGCTTTGGCTGGGTGAGCAGGTGCTGTCAGGTGGAGAGGCACCTGGCGTGGGAAGACAGGCACCGGCTGGCCCCAAGGCCTCACGGCCCAGCCCAGCCCCCTCCCAGCTCCAGAAAAGCGTCGTTTCCCCCAAACTGCTCTCCCACTACTTCTCCCTGAGGCCTGAAGCTCCGCATTGAGGGATGCTTTCCTTTATGGCCCCACAGTCCTCTTGGAGTCTGCAAACATGCCTGGAGATTGAGGGCTTTCCTGGCGACAGAGGGATTGCGGCGTGCGCGCGGGCTCAGCGCGGGCAGGAAGGGGAGCTGCGGGCTTTCAGGGAAGGAGGTGCCGTGGCGGGCCGGAGGGGCTGGTCTTCTCCAGACTGCCTAGGACGGGCGCCGTGCAGTCACCGCGCGGGTGCTCGTCCCCGCGAGCCAAGAGGGGGCCCAGGCAACGGGGCTTTCTTGGCTGACCCACCGAGCGCCCCCGGGCACCGAGGGGCTTCCTTAGCGCCTGGGCTCACGGCTGCGGCGTTCCCCGTGGCCGCACGCGTCCTCCTGGGTTCTGCTTGGTTTTCAGGGACTGGTGCCTTAGTGTCCTCGGGCTGCGTGACAAAGTCCCGCAAGCCGGTGGCCTGAAACCATGGAAGCCCAGGGTCCGCCGCTCTGGAGGCCGGACATGGGAATCTGCAGGGGCGCGCCCTGCCGCACCCCTCCCGGTCTCTGCGGGGTCCCAGCAACCCTCTGGCTTCAGCCCCTGCCTCGGCCGTTCCGTGGCCCCTCCCCACCTCCAATGCACTCCTCAGATGGACGCCAGCCCTTGGGGGTTAGAGCCCCCAGCTCCACAGACCCTATTTCCAAATAAGGTCACTTTCACTGCACTGGGAATTAGGACTTGGATGTGTCTTTTTGGGGGACCCAAGTCCACTCACAACACATAGTAAAAATGCTGTGGTGATGAGATTATATCACTTGCTGCTATGACTCAGTTATGCTGGTTCTTCACACAGAGAACAGGGTATTCTTAGCCATGACCCAAACAATAGAGGAATATAATAAGAAACCACTACTTACAGATGTAGTACTTGTTCCCAAAGAACCTGTCTCAAGTGGGTGTGAATATAAAGCTATTCAATTGCCAAGGCCACCTCCTAAGATAAGTGGTGTGCGAATTAAGAAAATGAGATAAATGCATGTAAAAATATTCCTTGGATATTTCCATTAGAAAGTTTTGCTTGTAACCTTTTCATTGATAGAGCTTATATGATAGGTCAAGTTTGATGCTATTCATATCCTTGGAAGTTGAGGGGGATTGCTATGTCAAGAGGCCAGGAGTTATCATTAGGAAATGATGGAAAACACAGAGAGGAACAGCTAGATGGCTTGATGTAATCATAAATTTTCAATGTCCCTCTCTTCTCTGTTAGGATATAGAATTGAAAACCATTTTCCTTATGGACTTCAATTAACCTGTCACTTTATTTGGGAGGCCTGCTAATTCATGAACCAAAAAGACTGATTATGGTGCATTGTGAGGGCAAAAGCTAGATGCAGAATAGAATTAAGCAGAATAAGTAAAATGTAAGAAGAGAATTATTTTTAAATGAGCATCAATTATAAAATAAATTCAAACAATTATTTATGCTTAAGCTTGAAAGTCTATGGTTTATTGAACCAAATTTTTTTTTATCATACTAGAGTTTTCTATTATGTCTTACTGAAGAGTTGAAGTAATACTGAAGACTAGTAATAGCTATCCCTTACTAGTATTTATTATTAACCAGATATTGTGCTACTTTCTTTATATATATATATTATTTTTAATTCTCACAAAAATTTTCAAAATAAAAATTATTTTAGTGACTCTCAAACTATGCTCAGGGAATGCTACTACTCCATATTAATGTTCAATTATGGCAATCATTTTCTAACATGCAGGGAAAAATTTAAAGAGCAGAAATCCCTCAATTTAAAATTTTCTTCTCTATTTTATGCTTAAACCATGCTCACATGCTGCCATTGTTATCTAAGAAGTGCCAGTAGATGTCTAAATAAATTACCAAAATGTGTATTGGTAGAAATTACTCAAAACTGTGTTTTCATAAAATTATTTTAATGCATTTAAAATTTTTTGCAATCTGGAAATTTGCCTCCATGTGATATTAATTACATCTTATGCTTATAACTTTGTTCTTAGCTTTTATGATGGAAAAATTCGTCAGTATTCCATGAAGCGTGTCGTGGCTTCCAGGAATTGGTCAATGTGAACTAATTTGAAACCATTTTAGGGTGATTTTCTCAGCATCAGCTTAGCTGATCGGGGTAAAGAACTGCATAGAGTGACAGTGTTTTGTCTAATTCTGAGGTTAGAATTCCCTTCCAGGTGAGGAGCTACCTGGCCTCTTGTTACATGTTCTTGAATTTTCCAGTTCTGATGACAACTGAGCTCCCCCTCTCCTCGACACGCCTCCACAAGGGCCCTGACACGCGGTGTGGGGCCCGTGTGCTCTGAGCGAGAAAAGCCCGAGCAGAGCCTAAGGGCGTGTGCGACAGCGTGAGCACGCGAGTATACCTGCTGCAAGAGCCGCAGGAGAAGAGGAAGAGAAAGGGCAGAAAGAATATTCGAAGTAATAATGGCCCAAAACTACCCAAAATTGGGAGAAGATGGCGACAGACTAACAGGCGGAGCTGAACGCTCTCACAAAAACAATGGAGAAAGAGCCGAAAGCTGTCCGAGGGCCTGCTTTGGGGTCAGCAGACCAGGACAGTGCTACACAGCTCCTAGAGGGTGAGGGACAGGGAAAAGAAGAAGGTGAAAAGACAAACCTGAGTTACCAAGCCCCCCCCTCCCGGGCAGCCAGGAAGGGCTCCCCTCCCACCCGCCCCAGACCCCAAGCTGGGGTAAAACCCTGGCTCACTGTAGCCTACTGAGAGGGGAGCAGACATCTTCCTCCCTGTCAGCCGTTTCAAGGGGAAAGGGAGGGGAGGGTGGGGTGCTTTTCTTCGGTGAATCTGGCCAGCAGAGCCCACTTTGAATCTCATCTGGAGATTCAACTCAGGAACACAGGAAAGCGGAGAATGAAGCACCTCCATGGAAAGGTGTGCTGACTTGCGCCATCTGCTGGCTAGTATGGAAACTGCATGGACAAAAACTGTGCTCTCTGTAGCCAACCCCTGGGAGAAACTCTGTGTCCCACTAGTGAGTCCCTGGCCTGATTTTGAAAACTTAAGCTGGGCAATTTTAAAGACTGAGAAGAAGTTGAACCAATTATCAAAGAAGAGCTGTGGGGAAAATAGACAAGAGAGAGAAATTAGCCATCAGAGTAAATACACCAACGTATCAGATGCCTAGACATCTTCAAAATATTAAATGCCATACTAGGAAACAGGAAGAGGTGGCCCAGCCAAAAGAATAAACCAAATATCCTAAAGAGATACAGGATTTAATACAATTAATCATTGATAATCATACAACTCTCCTAAATCACTTCAAAGAATTTAAAGAAAATATGACTAAGGAATTAAAGGATATTAAGAAGACACTGGGAGAGCTTAAAGAACAATTCGAAAGTCTGTAAAGTAAAGTAACAGATCTTCTGGGAATGAAAGACACAATGGATAATATTAAAAATACATTAGAGTCACTTAAAGGCAGATTTGAATTGCTTGAATACAAGATTAGTGATTTCGAAGACAGAACATCTGAACTGGAGAAGACAGGAGGGCAGAAAGAGAACATAATGGGGAAAAAATGGAATTGAGTCTCAGGGAATTGAATGACAGTGCAAAACACACAAACACTCACATTTTTGGTGTCCCAGAAGGAGAAGAGAATGGAAAAGGATCAGAAAGACTATTTGAGTATATAATGACTGAGAATTTCCTGACTCTTATGAAAGATATAAGTATCAATATCCAAGAAGGACAATGTACCCCAAAGAGAAAATCTGAATAGACCTAACCTGAGACACCTACTATTCAGAATGACAAATATCAGAAATAAAGAGAGGATTCTGAAAGCAGCAAGAGAAAAGCAGAGCATCACATACAAGGGAAACTCGATAAGATTAAGTGCCAACCTCTCATCAGAAACCATCGAGGAGAGAAGAAAGTGGCATGATGTATTTAAGGTACTGAAAGAGAAAAACTGCCAGCCAAGAATTCTGTATTTGGCAAAACTGTCTTTCAAAACTGAGGGTAAGTTCAAAGTCTTCACAGACAAAAACTGATAGAATATGTTACCAAAAGACCAGATTTACAAGAGATACTAAAGGGGGTGCTGCAGCCTGAAAGGAAAACACAAGGGTGAAAGATTTGGAGAAGAGTTTAGAAATGAAGATTATTAGGAAGGGTAAACTAAAGGATAAGAAGACAGACAAGAGAATAATATGACAACAGAAAGCTGAAAGAGAGAATGGATGAAGCAATTTGAACTTTTCAAGTAGCCCTTCACATCTATCCAATGAACCTTGAAATATGGAAAGAAAACCTTTCTTGGGCAAGGAGCAGCAGAAAGTGGCACAGAGGATTAAAACGAGTGAATCATCAGCAGAAGTAACAGATTTCTTACCAAAGTCAATTCCTGAGTACGATTTTGAAAGTGATGAGATCGTTGCTGTTTGTGCAGCTATTGCTGAGAAACTGAAGAAGCTTCAACAAATAAAACAATGGTCATTGTGTCCTTTTCTGGGACTGTCGAGACTGTAACTGAAAAGGAAGATGGTGCTGAACACCAGATGGCTCTGTTTTTATCAAAGCCCAATGAAGGAAAATGCAGAGCTTGTATTATTTGAATTTGTCTTTTTTGATTTTCATTTAAAGTTTTATATATAGGGACATTCATTCTGGAGAAACTGTTTGTAAGGTAAGTGTTTCAGATGAAGTATATAAATCTAAATGGTAGCATTATTGTAGACTGTTTGGACTATGCTTTGATAAGTTATGGTTTATACTTAAGATTAGAATTCTGAGCAAAATGTTTTTTATGTATAAATTTAATTTAATCCAAAAATATGGATGGATACATTTTAAAGACACAACTTGAAAAGCAAATTCTTGAATAGTAAATAACTTGGTCAGTGTTATTAAAGTGTTGGCTCATTGACTTTTGTTTTATGATAAAGGAAATAAGTGATTGCTTTCTCTCCTAGAAATATACTGCTGTTACTATTCACTCTGTTTTCCTTGCTTCTGTAGAGTAAGTTTGTCAAAAGGCTTAAATGTTTTTAATATTCATTTTAATTCAAAGCTGTGGTTTTGTTATATGTGGAATATTTTAAATTTCAGCCAAAAATGCATGCAAATGTGAACATTCTGAAGTTTCTCTGCATTCTGATTTGTGCTTGAGTTTTTGGCTTTAAAGAGGTTGTAACAATGGTAGTTGCCTCCTTCAGTATTTGTTAGATGTGTGAAGTACTGATAAATGTCACAGTGATGGTTTTATTTTTTAGATTATTACTGTAGGTAGGTTAGTCCTTACCACAAGTGAGTCATTTTTTCAAATGTGCATTTTTTTTAATGAGTGGATTTTACAGATACATCATAATAAATTGTACTACTACATTTTAAAAAGTAGGGAGTTTTGTGGGAGATGGAGGGGGATACATAGAAATCCCTCAGGCTTTTGATGTAACTTTTCTGTAATCTAAAACCTCTTTAAAGATAAAGTTTATAATATTTAAAAAACTTCCCAAAATTGATGAAAAACTTGAATATCCACAACCAAAAGTCCCAACCAGCTCCAAATAAGATAAATTCAGAGATCTACACCAAGACATATGGTAATAAAACTGTTGAAAGACAAAGACAAAGAGGATCTTAAAAGTAGCAAGAGAGAAACACCTCATCATGTCCAAGGGAACCTCAATAAGAATAAGTACCAATTTCTCATAAGAAACAGTGGAGGACAGAAGGCAGTGGGACAGTATATTTTAAATGCCTGAAAGAGAAAAAATGACAACTGAGAATTATGTATTATGCAAAACTTATCCTAGAAAATGAGAGTTAAGATATTCCCAGGTAAAGAAAAGCTGAGGTGTTTGTTAGCACTAGAGCTACCCTATAAGAAATGCTAAAGGGAGTTCTTGGGCTGAAAGGAAAGGGCACCAGACAGTAGCATGGAACTACTTTATTCTTTATGAAGAAATAAAAGTATCTGTTAAGTTAACTACATGGGAAGACGCTAATACAAGCATTATTGCATTCTTGGTATGTAACTCTACTTTTTATTTGTTACAAGGTCTAAAATATAAATACATAGAATTAACCATATTTCTATATTATTGTGCACATGAAATATAAAAAGTAATGCATGACAAGAACAACATAAAGAGAGGGACACAGGAGTATCGGAGCAGGGACTGTGTATGCTATTGGTATCAAGACAAGCAGAATGCTACAGACAGCATTCAAATGCAAACCCCATGGTAACCACAAGGAACTATCTAAAAATATACAGTAAAGGCAATGTGAGGATACTTGTGATCCAAATATCAACAATATACAAAATAAGGCAGTAATGGAGGAAATAAGGGAAAAAAAGTTATGACATACAAAAAAAACAATGACAAAATGGCTAAAGTAAGTCTTCCCTTATCAGTAATTACTTTGAATATAAAAGGATTGAACTTTCCAATAGAGACACAAATTGCCAGAATGGATTAAAAGGCATAATCCCAACTATATAGTGTTTACAGAGACTCACCATAGACCCAAAGACATGAATAGGTTGAAAGTGAAAGGAGGGACCAAATAGTCCATATAACAGTAACCATAACAGAGCTGGAGTGGCGATACTCATATCAGACAAGATAGACTTTAAGTCAAAATCTATTTCAGAAGACAAAGAAGGACACTATATATTAATAATAGGGTCAATTCACCAAGGAGCTATAACAATTATAAACATATATATACCTAATCAAAGATCCCAAAATAAAGAAGCAACTTTGCAAAACTAAAAGGAGAAATAGTTGGAGACTTCAACGCGCCATTTCCAATAATGGATAAAGCATCTAGACAGAAGATCAATAAGGAAACAGAGTACATGTACAATATTATAAATGAATGAGAACTAATAGACATACATAGCACTGCACCCAATAGCAGCAGAGTACACATTCATCTCTACTGCACATGAATCATTATCCAGGATAGGCCACATGTTAGGCCACAAAACAACTCTCAATAAATTTTAAAAGATGGAAATCATATATAGTATCTTTTCTATCACAATGGAAAGAAGCTAGAAATCAATAACAGGAAAAAACATAAATATGTGGAAATTAAATAACACGCTCAAACAACCAAAGAATCAAAGAGAAATCGCAAGGGAAATCAGAAAAATCATATAATTGAATGAAAAGGAAAATACGAGTCAGAATCTATTGGAGTCAACAAAAGCGGTGCTCAGAGGGAAATTTAAGGCTATGCATGCCTTTATTAAAAATGGAAGATCTTAAATCAATAACGTAACTGCACATCTTGAGGAACTAGTAAAAGAAGAGCAAGCTAAATCTAAAGTTAGCAGAGGAAGGGAGGGAAAAAAAAGTTTGGAGCTGAGATAAATGAAATAGAAAAACAATCAAGAGAACCAATGAAACCAAAAGTTGGTTCTTTGAAAGGATGATTAAAATTGAAAAATGTTTAACTAGACTGAAAGGAGAGACGATTCAAGTAACTAAAATCCAAAATGAAAGGGGCATTACCGATATCTTGAAGAAAGTAAATGGACTATAAGAGAATACTATGAATAAAGCACACCAACAGATTAGACGAGCTGGAGGAAGTGACAAATTCCTAGAAACATGCAATCTACCTAGTACGACTCAAGAGGATATAGGATATTTCAATAGATTTATAACCAGTAGAGATCGACTCAGTAATCAAAAACTTCCCAACAAAGAAAAGTCCAGGACCAAATAGCTTCACTGATGATTTCTAACAAACATTCAAAGAAGAATTAACAACAAGTCTTCCCAAACCGTTCCAAAAATTGAAGAGCAGTGTAACAGCTTGAGATTCACTATGAATCCCCAAAAGAGAAAGATCACGTCTGTAAGCAAGCCTGTTCCTGTGGGGGTGGTACCCTTTGATTGCATCAGAGTCGGTGAGAGACCTTGATTAGATGACCTGTTCAGACTGCTCTGGGGGCTTCTGTGTTATTGTTATTGTTGTTGTTGCTGTTTGAGGTGCCAGGGCTGGGGCTTGAACCCAGGGCCTCATACGCAGGAAGCCGGCGCTCAACCCCCGGGCCGCCTCCGTCCTGAGCTGGTTTGTTGTTGTTGTTTTTTTCTTGTTTGGGGTGCCGGGACCAACGATCACCAGCTGCTCTAGTAACAAAAATTATGCTTCTGAAATCTCTTGATGTCGATTCCACACGAAGAGCAAACGAGGCGCCCTATGTGTGCCACTCACAACAGAAGCCCTTTTATGTGTAAAACTTATAAATATATAAATGTAACAAATTTTACAGATTCAAAGCAAAACACCAACTTTGCAAATGTGAAGATAAAATGATTCACACATGATGCTTAGTCGATGTTATTAGTGAAATAGTTAAGATTAGTAGGTCGGCATCTTTATGTGCTGAAAGGAAAGCTTCAGCTTTATAAATAAATATATTTTTAAAAAGAGGCTCCGGGAAAAGCATTGCAAAGGACAGATGCCCGCACTCAGGAGTTCGAAAGGCTTTGCATGGAGACCTTTCACTCACCGGGGAGCTGGCACTCGTTGCAGTGGGATCACAGGCTTTAGACCTGGGCCATCCTGCCTCTAAGATTCTCTTCTCAAAAGTGCTGATTGCTTTCCTGCAAAGCATCTCTGCTGAAATCCAGAGGAGACTGAAATCCAAGTTTTCTTTTATAAAGTTAACCTCCAGACTCCAAAAATAGCTTATGGGAGTTTTATAGGATTTTTAGCTATTTCCTCTACTACTTGAAGGGATTTATTAAAAAACCCAGAAATTAAGAAGTTTCTGATGTATCCACATTTTTGTAATCATCTTAGAGCTCAGGTGAACTAACAACACATCTGAATTAGATGGTGTTAATTCCATAAGATTTTTTTTAAAGGAATCACCCTAAAGGAAAATATTTAAATGGTTAGAGTTTCTTTACTTATGCTGCCTTTAGATCAGATCTGACCAAACTGATCTATCTCAAAATAGGGCGTTAGGAAGGAAGCTTCTTTCACTGTTCAGTGTGCCATTTAATGACAGCAAAGGAGAAGTTAGCCAACATAGCAGGGTCTTCAGGACAGATATCCATAAGCTTTTTGAGTTTCCCCTCTACAACCTAGATTAAAAATTCATTAATGGCACTGAGAGGAAATTAAATGCTCACAGAAGAATGGAAAACCACCACTTTGGGAGACTGTTCCTCAAAAAATGTAAGCACTAAGACTCAGTTGAATGACGGTGCCATACTCCTAGAAGGCGGGAAGTTTTATCTTGGAACATATAAAAGCATTTGTCCTTTAACAGTGCGGGGAACAGTTATAAATAAATGTCCAGGGAAGAAAAGCTGGCTCAGAGAGGAACGGAGGGATGTAGCTCTCGGCCTCCGAGCACGAGGGGCTGCACAGGTCTTTGCATACTCTCCTTCAGGCAGCAGCTGTCTCCTTAGATGGCGGTAACACGCGCCCCCCCCCCCCCAACGCCCACGTTTAGAGGGTCCCTCCCTGGCCCTGTCCTGGCTTCCCCACCCCCTAGAGTAAAGTGGGTGGGGCTAAAGCACTTTCCCACCTGGGATACAATCCCCTGCCCAGACGGCCCCAGGCCTGCCCCCGAAGCTGGAGCTCAGCACACATATTCCCACTTCTGTGCCCACGGGCGGAGTCGGGGGGGGGGGGCTGTGAAGGGGCCAGTGGACAGACGGGCACACAGGCATGGGGGCTCCTTTTGAGGTGGGGCGGAGCCAGCTGTGGGAAGAGGGGAC
Source organism: Tolypeutes matacus (assembly GCA_026826555.1). Classification (NCBI taxonomy): domain Eukaryota; kingdom Metazoa; phylum Chordata; class Mammalia; order Cingulata; family Chlamyphoridae; genus Tolypeutes; species Tolypeutes matacus. The sequence goes on along the minus strand of JAKSZT010020074.1, from coordinate 5,301,269 downwards.
TCCCTCTAGGGCTGGGTTTTCTGGCCTCCATGCTTCAGCACGAGGTTCCAAGGAATCCAGAATTTTTAAGAAGACTCTACCCTTCCAGTGTGTTCTGAAAGTGTACTTGCCAAAGTAGGAGAATTGAACACGTTTTATTTAACAGGATGCAAGCTGACTTATCACATTTAAATATTCAGACAACAGCAGAAAGCAGTGGTCCAGGACTTGCCAATGTTGGGGTGGGCGCAGAGAATATTCAAGATGAAACTCTTTACATCGTATTCCTGAGAGCAAGGACTCTATGTTTCCTCCTTAGAACCCAGCACAGTGCCTGGCATATATAAGCACTCAACAAAGTTTACGGAATAAAGGATTTTATTTGACTTGTCCTTGCGATAGATGGTGAAAAATGCCATTTCTGGAGCAGTAGCTCTGGAGTGGGAGGGAGAGCCAATATTTTATACAGCAGACAACAGAGTGAGGATGATCTCTGTAAATCTCTTAGCAGTATTTCTGCCACTCAGTAAATCCACAGTGAATATGGTGTACCCTCATTAATTATACAGTCCATAGATTATGAATTCCAAGGATTTCTTCAGTTCATCTTGTCGTTTTAAAATATGTGATCAATTTTTTAACGTTGTAAAAGTTCCCATGAAAAGACTCCTTGCCAGCTGAATAATTTAGCATTTGTCCTAATTGTTGGGTTCCAGCACTTGTCAACTATTTACTTGATTAACTCTACAGCCTTGACATCTGTAGTTTGATTCTAAACTATCTTTTAAATGGGAGAATTTTATTGCCCTCAAATCCAATCCACCTGTTAGATTCCTTTCAATTTTTTGATATTTTTGACTCCAAAAGCATCTGTCCAGGGCCCTGAACACACAGCAGTCTGGAACCTGCACAGGGCTTGGCCGAGTCCCCAGAGGAGACACCATGTCGATTTGGTGAATGGATGAGGGAGTGAACCTCGTCTCTTACGAGTTTCCAAGATGCTGCCCAAGCTTACCCTGGATTAGAGTATCTCAGGTTAGTTGAAAAACGAACAAAAAACCCTGGCTGGGCTAGATTTGCTTACACCTTCCCCTCTAAAAAGGAGCAATGCTACACTTGCCTATTTGAACCATGTCTCTGCAATAAGGAGGAATCCACTTAAGTTTAGCTTCCGTGAAACTCTTACCTTCACAGAAAAATGTGTGCGGCAGTGGTGGGGGTAGAGTAGCTAATCGGAATAATTGACTGTGCAACAGGAAATGAGTCTCTCTCTCTTTCCAGCCCGACAATTCCAGGCAAATCTGGCTCCAGGACTAGCATAAAGGAGAGGGTAACAGCTGTTCCTTGTGCTCCCCTCATGTGGTCTTTTGTTTTAAATTCTCTTCTTGAAATCTTGGCTCTAATTATATACATGACTCAAGTCCTTTGTGAAAAGGTGGACACTCTCGGCCAGGTGGGCGGCCAGGTGGGCGGGGCTGCCGTGGACCTGCGCCCCTGGCTGGAAGCCTGTGCCGGGGAGGTCCCGAGAGCGACGTGGTGAGTGAATAAACGAAGGTGACTGCCATATCTGCGATCCCAGGAGGGCCCCGTCATTCTAACACAGACCGCAAAATTCACACAAAGCTGTAATTTCACAGGGAGAAATCCTATTCTCCGCTGATACACGGAATTTCCCTGGGGCACCCGGTTTGCGAGCTGGCAGCGCCTGGTGCCTGGGCACAGATGCGGGTGGCAACGAGGAGACCGACTTTCTGGGAAATGATTTCTTCCATCCCTTCTCTGCCGCTCTCTTCGGTTTATCACAATAAAAACTCAAGCCATGTGGAAAGGCATATTTGCCCTTCATCGTCGCAGGGGTTTCTGTGCCTTCCTTGTTTGCCCGAGTGTCCAGCCGTCCACACTGGCGAGCTGCGTCCTTGCCGCCCTTGCGAGGGCTGTTGTCCCCAGGGGCGCGTTGTCGTCCCTGGGCTGGAAGAGCGGCCTGTGGGCGAGGTCCCAGCAGCGCAGGGGCGACCAGCCTTACCCCGCGGGCCGCAGCCCCTCCGGAGGCCTAACGGCCGCGGGTAGAGGCTGGAGGCTGGAGGCTGCGGCCCGAGCGCGCTGGCGGTGGCTTGAAGCAGCGGACCTCTGCTCTCCCGCGGTTCTGGGGGCCAAGTCCAAAATCAAGGTGCGGGGCCGCCCTCCCTCCCGCACCTGCGGGGGAACCTCCCTGCCTCTTCCGGGCCCTGGCGGTGGCGGGAATCCTTGCGGTCCCCGGGTTAGCGGGCGCGTCACTCCAGTCTCTTCTCCATGGCACACGTCCTTCTCCCCACGTCTGCCTCCCTGTCCACACGTCCCCTCCTTTAGGGACACCTGTCATACTGGACTCGGTTTAATCCCATCTTGACTAATCGTGCCTTCCAAGACCCTATTTCCAGGGAAGCGGCTGTGGCTCAATCAGTGGGGCTCCCGTTTACCGTGTGGGGGGCCCCGGGTTCGGTTCCCAGGGCCTCCTGGTGAAGGCAAGCCCGCCCGCACGGCGTGGTTAGCTGACCCAGCGAGCACAAGCAGCAAGGGGGGGATAAATGAATAAATAAATAAAATCTTAAAAAAAAGACCCTATTTCCAGATCAGGTCTCATTCCTGGATCTGGACAGCCCACCCCCAACAAGAGCTGTACTGAGCCCCACAGTGCCCCTTCGGCTGCACAGGCTAATTGTCAGTGCCTTCATTCCAGGGTTCAGGAAGCCTGGACGGCGCCCCTCGGGCCGGTGAGGCTCACCTGCGGCTTGGCCCACCTGCCTCTCTGGCTCTGACACAATTAAGTAGAAACTGGCAGCGGGGGGGAAAAAGAGACCACGGTGCTTAGCAGGCTAGAAGGAGGGGCTTTTCTCTGAAGAGTCTGCAAACTTGAGAAGGAGAACCAATTTCACTAAAGTCCTTAGGAAAAATAGTTCAAACAGTACCCAAGCCTTTTCCCAGTTGTTCAGAGCTGGAATTTGAAAGCTTAAGCTATAAATGGTCGTCTTGCACTCAGCACATTGAGCCTGCACTGCCTAAACTAGATGACTTACAGGAGAGTACTTTCAGCTCCATTTCAACTTACAGCAGCAGCTAAAGTAAAATTAGCCCATTCCTCCCCCTAAAAAATGCAATGCTCTGAGGACAACTGCATCTCAAGTAATCCGACTCTTTTCTAGTAAAATCCAGCCTGCTTGCAGTAATAAATGGCTAAGCTCCTGCTCGGTGGCCCATGCCAGGGGCTGTTCTAAGTAACTTTGCAGATTTTAACTCATTCAACCTTCAGAGTAACTCCAGGGAGGCAGTCCAGGGATTATGCCATAGTAGAGGTGAGGGAATTGAGGCAAAGGGGCCCATAATTGCCTGGCGCCACACAGCTGGAGTCTGCCTTCCCTTCCGACCCTGGCTCTGGCATCCCCTCGGGAACGTGCAGGTGGCGGCGTTTCTCTGGGTGACGACGTGAAGGCAGCCCAGCTCGCGGTGGCCAGCTCCCCTCACAGGGGTGACTCCCCTGTACAGAGCGCACACTGCCTGCCCCATCAAGAGCAAGCACGGGACTGGGGCCCCGGGATTCTGGGGCTCCCTGAGGCCCTGGGCACATGAGATGCCAACGCCCGCTGCCCTCCAAATGCTTCCCGGCAGGAGACCCCAGGAGGAGATGAAACAGGACGAGACCACCTGAGCTCTGGGGGCCAGGGAGGCTAAGCCCCTCGAGGAGGGGGCAGGTATGGAGACAGAGTGCCCTGCGGAGCAGGCCCCTGGAACACATGTGACACGCACACACCCACGTGCTCTCGCTCACACACCTGCACACACACACCCACGTGCTCTCGCTCACACACACGTGCTCTCACACACCCACGTGCTCTCACACACACACCCACGTGCTCTCTCACACACACACGTGCACACACACACCCACGTGCTCTC
>JAKSZT010020074.1:5180303-5296956 GCA_026826555.1 Tolypeutes matacus | reverse complement strand
ACACACACACCCACGTGCTCTCTCACACACACAACACACGTGCTCTCACATACACACCCCCACGTGCTCTCGCACACCCACATACTCTCACACTCGCCCGCATGCACTTACCCACGTGCTCTCGCACACACTCAGGTGCTCTCTCACACCACACACACATGCCCTCTCACACATCCATGTGCTCTCTGACACGCACACACCCACGTGCTTTCTCACACACCCATGTGCTCTCTCACATACACCCGCATGCACACACCCACGTGCTCTCACACACACCTGCATGCGTGTGCATGTGTGCACATACACAGGGAGCATAAAAGGTCTAGAAGGAAATACACCAACATAAAATTAGTAGTTACATCTTAATGGTAGCATAAAAATGGATTTTTAAAATTCATATTGTTGAGAAATTTTTTAGATTAAGCATGTATTGCTTTTTAAATTAGAAAAATATGCAAGGAAATCAATTACAAAAAAATTAAATTAACCAACATGCTGAACCTTGCCCCCATAGAGTGGATGACCTTAAAACATATTTTCCTTAAAGGGCAATATTACCATTTGAGCTTGATTACCAATCAAGGACTTATATGTAGAGAATCAATAATTACAAACTTCTGTAAAGGAGCTCGGTAAGCTTTCTATAAAGGGCCAGAGAGTGACTACTTTAGGCTTTGTGGGTGTCCATCACAACCACTCAGCTCAGCCACTGTAGCCTAAAAGTAGCCACGGACAACATGTGAACAAATGCACATAGCTGGGTCCCAATAAAACTTTATTTATAAAAACAGGAAGTGACTCAGATTTGTCCCATGGGCGATTAGTTTGCTGAACACTACTGTATGAAACATGCTCCAAGTTTTAGAGTTATGAATATTAAAGCTAAAGGAAAGTCAGAAGGTTTGTAGATGTTCCCTGGAGAGACAGAACAATACTGTGGAGTGGCAATAAGAATGAACTTGGGTTCCAAGTTACTTAGCCTCTCTGACCTTTAATTTCTTCATCTATAGAGTGGAGATAACACCTCCTAGGGTTATTGTGACAATTTTAGCAAGTTGCTTAGCTCCGCCTCTACAAAGTATTCATTAAGTTTTAGCGAGCATTGATACCTGTGCTCACAGGTTACCTGGCGGCAAAATGAAGACCGTGCATTTATGTCGCTGGAGCTTCCTGATGTGGCATCAGCTCCAATGATAGCTGCTAAATTCAGCTCTGGGAATACTGTGTTGAACAAAACAGAGGAAGCCCTGTTCCCATGGTCTTTATGTTGGAGCGAGTAGGAGGGAGATAGAAAGTAACCATGTGAGCTCATGCAGACGCTAGATCTTTTCAGGTCGTAAGGAGCACTATGAATAAAATGAAACTGAGCAATGAGATAGTGCCTGGGTGGGACAAGGACGGGGCTGGGCTTTGCTCTCGAACTCCACTGACCACTGTAATCCCTAGCCATGGCTGGCTATTTAAATTTAGAGTGATTAGAACTTAAAAGAATAAAAAGTTCAGTTCCTCTGTTACAGTACATATTCCAGGTGCTCAATAGCCAACAGTTCAATAGGGCTGCCATATTGGAGAGCACAGAAAACCATTTCTATTACCAGAGAAACTTCTACTGGATATTGTAGCTTTTGATTGAGAGGTGGTAAATAGGTAGATGATAGAGATAGAATAGATGGATAGACACATTGACAGACAGCTATATAGAGAGGTTAGATGATGAGAAGATGATAGAGACAGAGACAAAGGTAGAAGCAGAAACGATAGGTAGAGATACACACACATATGTATCCAGACAGGAGAAGTGGAGGCTTCCTGTGTGGCTGATATTTGATGTCAGTAATGAGAAGACACTAACTTCCAAAATCTGGTGGTGCTGTTCCAGGAAGAATGAGAGCGGACTAAGCTTAGTGAAGGTCAGAGCAGAGTGAAGGAGGCAGAAGAGTTGGGGAGACAGGCCATGCAATTTCTTATAAAGAATTTGGATTTTAAGCTACTGGCAAAGGAAAGAATTTAGATTGTTCTTGTAGGGAAGATTTTGCTCTGATTTACATTGTTTAGAAATCAATCTGGCTTGGACAATAGGCTGTTGAGTGGTGAACATGATAGATGGAGGCAAAAAGGAGCAATGGAGAGGATTAGAAAGTATTTAGATTGGATTTTGAAGTCAACTGGATATGCTGATGAATTGGATGGATAAATATTGTGGCAATAATTTGTTATTTCTTAGTCTGTGAATTGACTGGGAAGTTCTGCTGCTGGTTTCGCCTGCCTGTGACTCAGATGTTGACCATCGGGGCTCAGCTGGACAGCGAGAATAGCTGGCCCCTCTTTTCAACACGTCTTCATCCTCTAGGAGGCTTACGTGATGGTGGCAGTGTCCCAAGTGAGCAAGCCCCAGTGTGCACACAATGGCCAAGCTGGAGTCACATGGTCAGGCCCAGCGTCAGGGTGGGAGGGGACAGTCCTGGGCTGCTGGACACCTGAGTCATCAGGAACCATCAGTGTAATGTCTATTACAAACGAGAAAACCTGATGTACGTCTGATTGGAGATCCAGAAGAAAGGACAAGATGAAGGATGAAGGGGAAGGAGGAGAGACAATATTCCAAGAGTTAGTGGTCGAGGCTTTTCCAGAACTGATTTTATATGTACCCACAAATACATATTCGTATACATACACTATACTTACACGTATACATACACACAGGCTCAGAATAGCCAGGCAACCCACAGCAGGCTCCATCATATTAATATAAATATCAGAGAACCCAAGTGCACATTGTAAAAGCAGCCAGAAAGGAAAGATGGATCACACACTCAACAACAACAATTAGACTAACTGCTGACTCGTCAACTGTAAGGTCAGAAGCCAGAAAGAAAATAGCCTTTTCAAAAGCTGGGTGAGAGCTAAACTGTCAGCTGAGATCTCTATATGCTCAGTATGCCATCTTTCAAGAACAGATAACATAGAGGCATTTTCTGAAAATTAATCACAGAGGGAATTTGGAAACAAATGACTCTCACTAAGGGAAATCTTAAAGAATACATTTCAGGAAAAAGAAATTATGCCAGAAAGAAGTCTAAGATGCAGAAATCAGTGACAAAAAAAGAAATTGAACAAGCTATATAAAATTTAATAAGCTTATCCTATGGACATACATCTAACTCTGCATCCCAAATTTAGAGAATACACATTCTTTTCAAGCACAAGCAGAACATTTACAAAAAATCACAATGGAGTATACTATAAAACAAGTCTTAAGAATTTTTATAGAATTGATATCATAGAATCCATATACTGGCCACAATACAATTTAGGTAAATATCTGTTACAAAACAACTGAAACAATACAAAGACACAGAAATTAAAATACTTCTGGATAATTCATAGGTCAAAAGAGAGAAATGTAAGAGAAATGTAAAATTCTCTTTATAAGAGAATTCTTTTCATAAGGGAAATGTAAAAATGATTGGAATTCAATAACACAGATACAATTTAGCAAAATTCTTAAGTAACAGCTAGAATGGTACTTAAAAGAATGTTTGAATGTCAACAAGCTATTAAAAAATGAAAAACAGAACAATCACTAAGAGGGTAGAGCAGATAGAGCTATAAAGATGACAGTGGAATAAATGAACTTGAAAACAAACATACATGGAAAGGATCAACCAAACCAGAAGCACGTTGTTTGGAAAGGTTGAAAACTACCAAACTTTTGACAAGGCTGGTCAGTAGGAAGGAGAGAAGCCATGAATGCTTATTTGGAAAAAATTAGGTGTGGTAGGCGGAGTCCTGTACCCCAAAGGCACGTTCCTGCAGGAGTGACCCCGTCGTAAACAGGACCTTTTGAAGATGCTACTGTTGGTTAAGGTGTTGCCAGGTGAGTCAGGGTGGGTCTTGACAGCATCGCTCGGGGCTTCTAACCAGGCACCAGAAGAAGGTCAGCAGAACCCAAAGAGCAGACGCCAGGAGAGGACGGGGCGCGGGATGGAGGCAGAGTCAAGGCAGGGAGCCCCAGCCTGCAGCCAGCCAGCCCGAACTTTGGAGAGAAAATATGGCCTCGTGGATGCCTTCAGTTTGGACTTCTAGGCTTCCAGGACATAAGCCAATAGATTTTGCTGTAATGCCAACCCATTGTGTGGTGTTTGTCACTTCAGCCTGCAAACTGAGACAGGCGGTATACAACTACAGACAAAGGAGACACTGAAAAGACAACGAGGGAAGCTGAAACTACTGCATGACAATAACATTGAAAACTAATTGGAAGTGAATTATTTTCTAGAAAAATATAAATTGTAAAAGTTAACTCCAAATAAAAATTAAATATCTAAAATGCTTACAGTCATTAAATAATTTTAATAAGCAATGAAAAACCTACCCATAAAAACATACCGTACTGAGACTATTTTATTGTGATATGGCAATATCTAACAAACGCTAAAGTTATAGATAATCCCAATCTATACAAATTCTCCCAAGGAACGGAAAAAGAAAGAACATTCTCTAAATTATCCCATGAGGTTGTTAATATCTGCAGACAAATATGAGAAAAAGGCATATGGATAGGAGAGAAAAAATCACAGGTGACCTCACTTAGGAATATAGACTAAAAACATTTTAGCAAATGAAATGCACAGTGTTTAAAAGTGGAATCAATGTAGCCAGTTGGGTTTATTTGGAGAGTCCCACAATAAATGTTAGAAGTTAAAGAGTGTGACACAATTACAAAGTAAAGGAAAGAACCGTACTCACCATGATTCTTTTGACAAGATTCAATCACCTTTGTGAGAAGAGCAATAAATAAGCAAAAGAAGAGGAAATTTCTAAATTTATAGAGGGCACCTAGCACAAACCAAAGTGAATTCTTTTACTTAAATTTAAAACAACAGTTTTGTTTCCTTTAAAATCAGGAATGAGAGATGCATGAGCACTACCTCCTCACACTATGCTGGATGCTTAGTCATTCAGCAAAAATGGAAAAGAAGGCGATGCATAAAGATGAAAAGGAAGAGCCAAAAGCATCATATTTGTAAATGAAATGGTTGTCCACAGAAAGAATCCAAAAGCATTTTAGAACAAAGTATCAGAATTAAGAAAAGAATTCACCAAGGTTGCTTGAAATAAGTCAATTTAAAAAGCCAACTTTTAGATGTAACAATATTTGTAATATAAAAATCTTATCATTTAAATAGCAATATAAAAGTGCCCTAGGAATAGATATAGCAAAAGTACATAATGTGTATATGGAAATTTTTTTAGAAAATTATATTGAAAATCATTAAAGACCTAAATAGTTGGAAATAGGGAGACTAGAAAAAAACTCAAATCACCAAAATTACCCCCAAATTGATTTTTAGAGTCAGTGGAAGCCTACTAAATTTCCTAAATTCCAGAAACTTGATAAGCTGATTCTAATTTTCATATGGAAGTATGAAGGGCCCCAAATAACAATATGATAATTCATCCTAGCTGAAAGCAATATTTATTATAAACTCATAGAAACTGAGTGTGTGATATTGTTGCAGGGATAGAGAAATAGATCAATGGAACTGGAATCCACATATCAGCAAAGCCAACTTTCACAAGTGTAATTTTTAGCAATAAAGGCAATTTGTACAACATATACAGTATAATACCATTTTTATAAAATCTGAAAACATGCAAAACAATTCTACATGTCTTTAGGGCATTTAAAAGCACATTCAGGGCTGAGGTTTCTTCGGGGGTGGTGCAGGTAGAAATAGGATTGGAGAAGGGTTTTGTATCTTAATTCCATGACGGATAAATGAGTTTTCATTACATTAATCTTACTCATCTTTTATATTTGAAATGTCATCAGTGTATGCAATTTTTAAGAGAGAGGAGAGGTAAGTAGGAAGGGCTGATGGATAGTAAATCTGAAGATTCTGGAAATCCCAGTAAGTTTGTAAGTTTCTCGGAGTGGGAATACTAGAAACGGGGACCTGGGAGGAAAAGGAAGGAAGTTAGGAGTCAGATGCCTGACCTGAGTTTAGGAAATGCAAAGTGCGTCTTGATAAGCCTGCAGAGCAGCGTGAATGGGTGGTTGTGATACCGAAAAAAGGTCCTTGCTGGGGAGGTCACAGAGCTGCAAGGTCAAGGTGTTTGGGGCCTCTACCTGGGACCCCAGGGGCAGGGTGGGGAGGAGCACGGTGACCCCGTCTTCACAGGTACGAGGGGATGCCGGTGGCACTGGGGCAGCATTGGAGAGTCCAAACCCTGCTTTTGCTTTCAGTTGTTTTTGTTTTGTTTTAATAAGCAAGAAAGGGAAATGCTTTAGAAAACGAAAGGGAGAGCAAGGAGGACATAAACTCCTCCTCCTGGCCCCGATGTACATGGGGTTTGGGGAAAAAGCTTTCTTCTGTTCGTGCTCCCGGGGAAGCCATGTCCTCAGGAGGCAGTGATTCTGGAAGTGTCCAGAAAAGAGGCAGTTGCTGTTGAGTGGTATGTCCCACAGAGGACATGCCGTGAGGGTGGAGTGGGCAGACCCCGGCCATGCTAAGTACGGACTGAGCAGGAGGGACCTCGGCCGGGAAACCTGGCTTCTAAGGGCCCCTAAGGAAGTGAGGCATGATGGGAATATCCGTGGCAGTGCCACAGGACAAGAGGCAGCTGGCTTAAGTATTTAGACCCAAAAGTTAAGCTTTGTTAGCTCAGAATTCAGAATTCCTTCCCTTCCTCAGCCCCCGACATTTTTCCCCAACCTGGAGTCCGCTCCAGCCAATCCACTCACCTTCGTGTCCCGACTCAACTCTTTTTCCCTTCGCCTCCCCGTGAAACTGTGTCAGTCACATAGAGCTTGGACTTTCTCTTGAATCCCTGACAGCTGACAGCAAAGTGCTGGGTTCTCAGTGAATGTCCAATTAATATTGACTGTGCTGTGAACTTCATTTGTGCAGGTTACAACCAGCGCTCAGACACTCACGAGATGGCGGTAAACTGGTACACAGAGGACTTACACTTTCATCAGAAATATTTTCATGTTAAAAAGAAAAGCTTAGCTTGTAAAGGCTTCACTGTCCCCCTTACTTCCCACCGCCCCTCCAACCTCGTGGCAATCTGAGATTTGTGAAAACATACGGAGTTGCCGTGGAGACGATCGCTGGGCACCGGAGGAGCCGTTTGGGAATATCAGCAAGAACTGATGCATTATTTATCCTTTTGTTTTCAAGAATAAAACTGAAAATAAAATACCAGAAAAGTATTGGGCACTGTGGACTTGCTCTCTTTTTTTACATGGTTGATAATCAGTTGGTCCATATCAGTAGACCTTACCATTTGCTAAAATACTGAAATAATTGCTACCCATTTCTTGAAAAGTCATTTGGGGTGATTTCTGAGCCTGGCTTGCAATCAGCCACCCAAGTTACCGAACTGGTGGCAGGTACATTGGCCTTGTGCAGCTGACGAAGGGCATTTCCCCCAACTACCCTAACCATGCTAGCCTGGGCTGTAGTGTCTTTAATCAAAAGTATTTCCCCCAACATAATATTCTCAAAGCTGGAATTTAGGTCCATTTCCTCTTGCAGAAGAAAATCAATCCCCTTTTCTTTTGCCTGGCCCCTAGAATTTAATAGCTACACCATTCTGAAAAGAAGTACCTGGGGCATTTAGGGGAGGCTAATGGAGCAGGAGAAGAAAAGTGGGAATACCTTTTCATATGTTACACAAGAGTCTTATGATTCGGCCTAAAAGATGGCTCTGAACATAGTGCGTTCCTCCCCGTTAAGCGGGGGGGTGCGTGGAGGTCGATGAGAGCGTCTTACATCTACGAGGTTCTCAAAGTTACCTTTAGACCATGTGTCCCCACAAACCATTACCTCACTTCACAGGATCGAATTCTCTCGATAGTGGTATGCATCTTTTACATTTTGATTTGTAAAATATCATTTGAATGTATGGTTATAGAATGGTGTAAAAATTGAATACATTATAATAAGAAAAGCTTTATCTGCTGTTTTATGTATTACACCTGAAAGGTAAAAGTTTACACTACCTTCCCTTCCGCAGGTGAATGTATGTATGTGTCCAAGAGCCTCACAGTCGTGATCCTAGAACAAATCCCCTTTCTTTATTCCATGCTGCAAATCTGCAGTGACCTTGCATTACGTCACACTTTTAGTTCAGTTACTCGACAGTGAGCGAGTTTCTCACACGAAACAGGACTTTGTGGGAAAGCTGCCGTCCGTGACCATCATCCGCACGAGCCCGCCTCTGACGCAGATGATGGCAAGGAGCACCTTCCTGATGTCACCACAGTCTGGAGCTTCTCAGAGAGAGCACCTGTTCAACCCGCGGTCCCGAGTCTCTGGACACCTGCTCGGTCACCTGTCGACCTGGCCACTCCTAGGGCAGCGCTGGGAGGCTTCAAGGAGAGCCTCAGTGTCTGTCAGGGAAGGGACGGGACTCGTGAAGACGCTGCTCTCCACAGGGCAATACCTGCCACTAAAGTCCACCTGAGGATGCCTACCTGATTCAGCAATTTATTATTCTTGTGGCCCTGAAAACACAGACGTTTTCAGACAAACAGAAAATGAAGCTCTGCTGGACCCAGGAAGGAGACTCCCCCTGTGGTATGTCACTTAAGGGTGCACAATTGCCTCCCACCAAGCGCCCACTCACTTCCCTCAGCAGGACTTTCCGGAACAGCGTTCTGGGATGGGTGCCCCAGGTCAGTTACTGCCTGGCAGGAGGCTGGCGTGGAGAGACTTGTTCTGAGAAGCAAGAGCCTGTGTGCACCTAGAACAAGGCTTGCTGTTTGCTGAGCACGTTTTCCAGACGAGGCTTCTGTTCCTTACAGGAATGCCCGAGCGAGCAGCTCACTTCGCAGATTGTTTATTCTGGGGAAAGTTGACTGCTGTCCACGCAGAAATATGACATCAGTCAAGAGATGTTCGTGGAAGGCCCAGTACATGCGAAGGGCTAAAAGGCTAAATTTGTTACTCAGCCTTCACTCAGACTTACAGTAAAGCAGAGGATTTGAAACATCTCTTTGCACGGCCATAGCATGTGCAAGAAAATGCTGTCATTGTGTGTGAATGAGTGAAGAAGCAAAAACTCAGCACAAAGTACAGGCAGCATCACCGTCACTCAAATAAGCACTTGCTTTTCACAGCATGCGGCGTGGCGTCAGCCCCAGGCTCGGAGCCGGCGCTGGGTCCCCTTCCCCACGTGACCACAGGCACGCTGGTGATGTGGGCGAATCACTCTGTACCCCTGCAGGTCAGTTTCCTCATAGTAAAGCAGGCAGCTGGAACAAGATGGTCTGTAAAGAACATTCCAGCATTAAAAGTCTGTGATTTTGTGATCTACCTGAGTCACTCTTCCATTAATACCAATTTTCTTTTAAAATAAAATAGATATTAAGCCACAAAATAGCAGAACACGCAATTTGCCTTTCATCATTAGTATACATCTCCAAACTCTCAGATCTGCCAGATGACAAATGGTATTACACAATTATCATGCAGCATCGAATGGTGTTCTCTGCAAACGCTACACTTTTGCCCAGGAGCCGGTGTTTGGGAGATTTAAAAATTCTGAATATTGAATTCTTTACAAAGTGCACTCTTCAATCACTCATAATTATTCATTTTTGCTTTGCTGTGATTAACTTACCTCTTGTCTTATTACCACAATTGATTCTAATTCTCTCATTCTTCCCTAGCTGAATAATTTCAATGAATATTTGGGGAGAGCATTAAAGGAACTTAAGAAAAGGCTGAGATGCAATTAATCCTTTTGCCAGAGTATGAAGCTACAGAGGGTATCGCTATTTTTCATTTCCACAAAGGACACAGAAAGACAAAACAGGAACAAGAAGGCTGTGATTGCCAAAAGAAGTTTTGATCATTGTTACTGTCTAGAATTTGATGCAAAGAAAAATTGGCAACTCTATTGCTCTGGATATATTTGGGAATATAGCAGATATGTTTGGGTGGTTGAGCTGGAAATGAGATGAGGAATTTAGGTTCCTCCTGACACTCTTCTAGAAACAGTTTGGAGAGGGCTGGTGTCTTAAGAAAGCATCCGTGCCTCACCAGCTGTTTCAAGCCTTCCGGCGTCACCGGTCCCTTCTTCCCAAAGACCTTCGTGTATAACAAGCAACAGGAATGCCTTCCTAATGTTTGCATCTACAGAAGTGTAGTTTCCGCGAGTCCTGTCTGCGTGCCCCGTGGAATCAGGAGCTTCGGTGCCATCTCTGCTTCAGCATTGCCCAGGAAAGGCTCGCAAATGCCGTGCTCCCTCCTCCGGCTTTCACGAGCGCAAGGGGAATTGCAGTATTGCTTGCGAGGATCAGAAGTCCTGCAGGCGGAAGCGTGGGCGGATGGGCTGAAACGGGACTTGACAGGAATTAAAAACTAAAGTAATATTCATGGCTGATATTTTGCCAAACTTCACATGCTCTCTCCTGTCATCCTCACTCAAACCCACAGCCATATTCTCAGAAGAGTTCCCCTGCCCAGGGTCACACAACTAGCAAATGCCTAAGGATGGACCCAAACACGGGCAATATTTCCAAACAGATGATTCTGGTTCGGGGTCTTTTTCTGCAAGCTTCAACTATTTGTTAATCTGATACCATTAACTGGGCCAAAACTGTTAGAATTTTGAAGCAGTGAGGACAATTGGATTCATCAATAAATGATATTGGGCAGCCATCTAGAAAAAGAGAGCAAATTGAATCCCTACTTGTTGGGTCCAAATTGTTGAAATATTTAAATATAAATAAAAATGAAACCATGAAAGTACTTGAAGAAACATGGGGAAAATTTTAATACTCCCCGAGGAGGGAAGCCCTTTCTAAAAGACACAAGACTCAGAAGATAGAATAGAAAAGTCTATTAAAAATAAATTCTATATGGCAAAGCTACCATAAGCTAAGTCAAAAGACATACTACAACCTGGAAAAAAGATTTGAAATTTGTCACTTAAAATTTTTCTAAAATATCAAGGTTGTATGCAAATTAATGCCAAAAAAACCCCACAACAATCCAATAGGAAAAAAGACAGAGGATATGAAGAGATAATTCACATAGAAAATAAAACTAGCTCTTAAACGTAAGAAAAGATATTTAACTTTACTCATAAAAGAAAATAAATTACAACATCATAAAGACACCACATTTTGTATACTAGATTGGTAAAGATTAAAAGAGTTTATAAGACACCATATTGAAAAGGGAGTGGAGAAACAGGCCCTGACCTATTTCTGAAGAAGTTGGCAATATCTAACAGAATTTTAAATGCCCATATTCTTTTACCAACCATTTCACCTCCAGGAATTTATTATTATGATCTAATCTCACTTGTGTGAAATTTAACATGTACATGTTCATTTCTGAATATTCATATTCATTATATTTTTTGTGATCGTAAAAGATTAGAAATGTCCTAAATGTTCATCAACAAGGGACTGGTTAACTCGTTTGGTTCACTCACAATGTTGGGTTGTGGGAGGATATTTTGGTTTTGTCTTTCTCTGTCTCTTGGTTCCCACGACGAAGGACTTTTCCTAAACGTTCTTAATTTCTTGTCCCACCACTTCCTCCTCCCCGTGCCTGGTGGGCAAGTTCCTTAATTGGTGAGTGTGGGCGAGAACCGGAGCAGGGGTTCATCTCTCCCTTTGGGTCTGCAGGCTCCCCATCCAGATGGGCCGCCCCGGGCCGTAGACCTGCCAGGCAGGGCCACGCGGGGCCTGTGCTCCCTGAGCTGCCTCTGCGACTGTCTGCTTGAGGCTCCAGTGTTAGGAAACCCATCGTGGCTGTGCATCTAAACGGCACTCTCCAGTTTCCCCTCTTCCGTCATACAAGCAAGTGACCCACATGTGCTTTGCACTGTGTCTTCTCTCTTAGCTCATTCAAAACTCAGGTGGGAAAGCACACGTGTCATTTCCTGTCCCTCTTATGCCAGTTGTACACGTGACTCCTCTCCACCTCCAAAAACAGAAATCTTTCCTCACACATAAGAGGAATCATCTCTGAGGGAAACCCAAGGGAGAAAAGAGCCAGGCACGGACCAGCTGGTACGCAATGCGCCACGTGGGTAGAGAGGCAGAGGACAGGGCACTTTCACGAGCCTGGTAGCTATCTCTGCAAGGTCGTGCTCAGGACTGCCGGTCTTGGCTGCCTCCACATGGTACAGCGACAGAGAATGATCTTTTCCAGGTTGACTTTGTACCTTCGAATGCTGACGACACTAGAACGCAGGAGCACGTGAGCTCTTCCCCCAACAGCGCCGTGTCCAAGGGTAGCTCTTGCTCCCCCTTCACTCCTGCTCTGTTAGGACCAGTGTTAATAAGATAATACAATTACAGAACCCGTGAAGGGGCAAAAAGGAGTATCTGAGCCTTCTCCAGCTTTCCCTTCCCTGACAACTAAGGTCTCTCCTGCCTGGTTTCTCTCCTTGGCCCTCCTGCTCAAGGAAGAACTCTTCCCACAGGGTGATTTGGGCCTTGAGGACCGAATCAGGAGAAGGGGAGGGGGAAGTTAAAGGAGAAAAGTTGCTGGTGGGAGGAGTTGGGGATATTTGAAAGAGATCGGCACAAGATGAACTGGAATGTGTGAAAACAAAAACAGGAGGAAAGCAAGGACTTTTGGAAAGTATTTCTAAGAGCTTGTATAAACTCCGTGGTGTTTGAGAAACACAAGTAAAGAATTATAATTCCCTTGAAATTGTTAATGGCTGTTGGGCAATGACGTCGCCTGAGATGGAACCACGACCTAGAGTTGGAAGCAGACTTGCTGCTGTGCCCTGCTGCATTGCATGGCCCCTGCCTTAGTTTCCTGGTACCACACACTGGGGGGCTGAGAACAGAGATTGATTGTCTCATAGTTCTGGAAGCCTAAAGTCCAAAGCTAAGGAGCCAGCAGGGCCATGCTCCCCTGAAACTTGCAGGGGCGGTCCTTCCTGGCCTCTTCCAGCTCCTGGTGTTGGCCATGAACTCTTGGCATTCCTCGGCTCGTAGGTGCCTCCTCCATCTTCACGTGGCCTTCTCTCCAGTGTCTGTGTGTCCACATTCCCTTCTTCTTATAGACATCAGTCCTACTGCATTAAGGGCCCACCCCAATCCAGTTTGGCCTCATCTAAACTAATCTTGTTCAAAGGCCTTATTCCCAAATAAGTTCACATTCATGGGACTGGAGGTCAGGATTGAGCCTGTCTTCAGAAGGACACAATTCAGTCCATAAGAGCCCCAAAAGCACCTCCTGTCAGCCATGCCAAGCAACTTAGGGCCACCAGAATCCTCCCAACAGGGATTAAGTTATTGTAGGGGCAGCCCATGCTCCTAAGCCACTAACGAGTCATAGAACCAGCTCTCTGTTTTCCATTTTCTTTTCTTCCTAAAGGACATACTAGGGATCCCCACAGCCTGGTGGTCCTGGAAGTGCCAATGACCAGTCTCACTCACCTCCCGATAAGAGACAAAGCCCCGGGCGGTCACCTCAGGCCCAGCCTAGTGGGATGAGCAGCTCCAAGGGCAGGGCAGGGGACGGCAGGTTCCCTGAGTAGAGAGGAGGGCCCAGCCCCAGGGACGCACGGCCAGCCTGCCGCTTCTCCCTCTTGCCTGCTTCAGAAAGGCTTGGTTTGGCCACTCCTTAGGACTTGTGATTCCACTGTTAGGTCTGGCTCACCGTTTTGAGGTAAGAAGTCTACCAAGCAATACGACACAATTCTACATCGATCCTTAAAGAAGTGTCAGGCTGTGCGTGTTACAAATTTTCTGTCTTCTCAACATGAAATTCTGTTCACATATTTTCAGTGTTCACAGTGTTCACAGCTGTTGCTCACTAGGCCATAACTTGAAAGAAAACAAAGGAAACCTTGGGCTTAGTAATTGTAGCACCATCGCCTCGTTCTGCTGAGATCTGTTGGGGAACTAGAGTCCTTTAGAGTCTGCACTATCATGCGTTGCTATGACAACGGTCGTCATGGGAAGTGACCACTGACAAGGACTCTGATCCTCCAGTCAGGAAGTTTGGGGTGTGTGAGGAAGGCAGCTTAAAAATTTGACTTAAAATTCTAAGAAAAAAAATTGGGATGATAAATGTTGATTGTCAGGTAGACACCTAAGCAGAAGCAAAATTCCCCATGGAACAAAAACCATTCTGAAACACATAACAAACATGAAATCCTTTCTTAGATGTGTTATTGTTATTTATGAGAAGAGAAAGAACACAGGCAAAAATGATATGCTCTTGAGGACTTGCAATGCTATTTTTATCTTCAGCTATTTTCCCCCCATATGGAAGTCAAAAAAAGCCAGGCAGACGCCCTTTTCATTGAGATGCTGCTCATGACATGAAGCTAACTTAGAATTTATATATGCACTTTCAAATCCTTACTGTAGTTCTGTGTTTCTCTCTCCATGGAGTCATTAACTCATTAAGTTACTTCTGGATCAAGAAATTTAAGTCTACTCATCTGCTTATACAGTTATTTTCCATTTAATCAAACGAGGTGATGGCTAACTGCATGCATCACCTTGCCAGGTCATGGAGCCCAGCTGTTTGGTCAAACACTGGCCTAGATGCCGCTGTGGGGGATTCTGTAGGTGGGATCAGCACCTACCGTCCGCTGACTCTAAGTAAAGGGGATTGCCGTCCTCCGTGTGGGTGGGCCTCCTCCAATCTGAGGACCTCAGTAACCGAGGGGTCCAGGGAAAGGAGCTTCAGCCTCAAGATCTCAATATCACCTTCACCAGCATTCCCAACCTGCAGCCTGCCCTACGGGTGTCAGGCTCGCCAGCCCCTCACTCACGGAGCCAGTTCCTGATAATCAGCCTCCACACACACACACACACCATCCTGCTCACTCTGTGTCTCTGGAGAACCCAGACTTAAACTTGGTCAGCTAACTCTCCCCCTCTTCCCTAAAATTGGGGCCCTAGGGTGAATGACTGTGAGCCTGATCACTGCCTCCCTTTCTTCCAGGAAGCCCCCAACTCTGGGACACATGGACTCCACGCCAGCTCCCCTGCCACACCCCAGTGATGTGAGGGAGGAGGGGGAGCAGGACCCCTTTCCAGGGAGTACACACACCTGGGAAAACTCAGAATCACCCCAGTGGAGGAGCTTGGCTTCCTCCTTGGGCCAAATGACCAGGAAAAACAGGAAGACGTGTGCTGTCCACATGCCCAGAAAGGCAAGTCTGGGAAAGACAGCCTGCTGCTCTGCCCTGTGCTGCCCAGTGCTCTTTGCCCAAATTCCACCCAAAGCCTCCCCTGTCTCTTTATCCTCCTCCCTTTGGATGGCACCTGCCTTCCCAGTGAGCTCTTAAAGCATTCTGATTCAGCGGCTTCCCTGCAGTCCATGCATTTCGGATCAGGGCTTGACCTTGGAACTTGGGTTCAGAAACAAGTGGGCTGACCCCAGGTTGACACAGAAAGGTAGATATTGCTAGTGGTAGATATTGCAGAGAGATCGCTGCCATATTCTTCTTTGTTCTGTTTTCTATTGTGATGAAAAATTAGACTGAGTATGATGGTGACTCATCTAATCACAGGATGCCAACGGTCCTGCTACATTCCCTGTCGTTACAGATTTTGTTTTCCTCTTTGGGATTAGGCATTAAGAGCCACAGGCTCTTCCCCCACCAGTTAAGAGTCTGATGGTGGTTAAGAGCAATTTTGTGGCTGTGAAACTGATGCATGAATAACCAGGCATGGTGCCTGCTTTAGTTTGCTAAAGCTGCTCCAAGCAGATATCCTAAAATGGGTTGGCTTTTACAACGGGGATTTATTCGCTTACAAACTTAGAGTTTTGAGGCTGAGAAAAATGTCCAAATCAAGGCATCGTCAGGCTATACTTTCTCCCCCAAGATGGCTGCTGGAGACCCTTGGCTCCTCTGCCACATGCAAGGCAAATGGCATCTGCTAGTCTCCCCCTTCTCTTCCAAGATTCGTTGCTCCCAGTTCCTTGCTTCCTTGGCTTTCTCCCTCTTTGTGTGAATATTATTCTCTTATAAAGGACTCCAGCAAGGGGATTAAGATCCACCCTGAATGAAGTGGGTCACATCTAAAATTAAGATCTTACCAAGAGCTCCTCCTTGCAATGGACCCACACCCACAGGAATGGATTAGCTTCAAGAACATTCTTTTCTGGGATACGTACATCTTCAAACAAACACAGCACCCTAAACGCAAGACAGGGATGGACGCCAGCTTCACCTCGGTTGGAAGACAGCAGCTGCAGGCACAAAAATTTCTGTTTGATTCCTTTATATAATTTTTATGCCTTTATTTTGTTCAGACAGAATTTTCCTAACTTCCTTAATTTCTCTGTATATGGATCCCTTTATATTGGTGAACACATTTAAGACAGTTGATCTGACATCTTTAAATAATAGTTCCTGTATATGAGCTTCCTCCCAAATGGTTTCTGGCAAATTCTTTTTTTCCTGTTTCTTTGTGTGTTTTGTAATTTTTTGTTGAGAACTGGATATTCTGAGTATTATGTTGTTATAACTCTTGAAATCTAATTATCCCACTTATCTGGAGGTGCTAGGTATTTTTACTTGTTGAGGGCTGGGACCAACCATTTATGACTATTCTAAATTATTTTTGCTCCCAAATGGAGAATGGGAAGAGAAAAAAGAAAAAGAAGAGAAAAAAGAGAGATACTGTCTCTTTAATAATCTGTGGTTGTTTGAAACTTTATGTACCCCCTGAAAAACATGTTCTTAAATGTAATCCATTCGTGTGGGTGTAAACCTATTTTAAGAAGGACCTTTTGATGAGGCTACTTCAGTTAAGGAGTGGCTCAGCCTGGTCAGAATGGGTCTTAAGCCTATTACTGGAGTTCTTTTATAAGTGGAATGAAATTCTGACAGAGAGAGAGAGCCACAGGAAGCAAGAAGCTGAACATCAACAGAACCAGGAAGAGAACAGAGAATCTGGGAGACACCTCTATGTGCTTTGCCATGTGACATGCTAAGGACCAAGAATCTCAGCAGCCAGCCCCGGAACACCACAGTCTTCAGGAGGAAAATATCATCTCAACGACACCTTGATTTGGACTTTTTCCCAGACTCAGACCATGAGTGAAAAAATTCCCATTGTTGAACCTGACCCATTTAAGGTATTTGCTTGATCAGCCTAGGAATCTCAGACAGAATCCTTCTTGTACTCTTTCCTGGGGTGGGGTGGGGGGGCAGTTAACAGTGGCTGCCCTCTGAGCTGGTGCCCCATGATCTGAAGTAGCTGATCATAAGCAGCGATCAGTGGTCAGACCACATTTCCCAGGAGTTGGAGCACTAAGTCCTCATAGCCCACCCTGGCTGTCACCTGCAAGCCATACCAGTAGCCCAGGCTTCTGTCCCTACTGCTGCCTGACGTGAGGCTGGGGGTGGGTGGGGGGTGCTAGCTGCTAGACAGAGGGTAGAATACACAGTATTTAATGCAATTTACCAGCCTCTTCCTCCCACAGTGCCCTGGATGCTGCAAATGTTCTACTAGACTTCAGAGTCTCAAAATAGTTGATTTAGACAGTCCCTGCCAATTCTATAGTTGTTTTGGTGGAAGGACCAATTCCTGGAGCTTCTTACTCTGCCATTTCCCCATTTTTAAAATTTATTTCTTATTTTTTTATTTTTTAAGGAGGTACTGGGGATTGAACCCAAGACCTTGTACATGGGAAGCAGGCGCTCAACCACTGAGCTGCATCTGCTCCCCAATGAAAGCTGGTTTTTTCATTTGTCTGTTTATTTGTTTTTAGGAGGTACCGGGGAGATGTGTGGAGAGGGGTACTGGAGCATCAAGGGGGCAGGAAGGACCCATGAGCCTGATGGGAGAGCCTACCTGCTCCCTAGGTGGCCCTTTCTGACCCAAGGACAGCAATCTTTGCTAAATCCTTGAGACATTCTTTTTAAAAGTAAGAGATGTGGTTCCTTTTCCCACAAGACTAAAGGGTGAAGACAAAGAAAGTACTAGCAATGTAGCGCAACCCAGACCAGGGAAAAATGTAAAATTATTTAATGTGGCTGAACTCACCACTTTCATGTGGGAAAGGAGGGTTGTTGATGGACTCACACCTAGCTAATGCTGGGAATTTAATATTAAGTGTTTGTATGCAATCAGGTTTAGACCACTGCTGTTTCTTCCATGTATCTTTTGAGTTCTTAGAATGTGTGAAAGAACTATAATCAGGTACAATTAGGGAACAAATGGCTCCAAGGCACACACATTAACTAAGCGCAGTAAGTGAAGTAATGCTTAATATTCAGGCTCTGTAAAAACTACACTGCTGGGGAAGTTGTTTGCATCATTCCAAGGTTCTGAAAGAAGCAAAGTTGCATAAGAAGGAAATATTGCTTTGCGTCTAGGGTCAAGGTTTGAAAGATGAAAATTCAATACAAGAAATTGCTTCTGGTAGATTTCACTGTGGTCAATAATTCCAGGAAAACACTATATATTCTTTCTCTGGAATTGGTTTCTGGGAGAAGCTGTGTGTGTGTATGTGTGTGTTGTACAGTTGAATTTGGTTAGCCTAGTGTGCTAGACTGATTCATGTTCCCAGGCACGCTCTTCATCTGGATCTGCATGCCCATGGCTGTGACCCCATTGCAGATAGGCTCTCTCCACAAGGGCAGTTTAATTAGGGTGTGGCCTGGCTGAATGTGGCCTTAATCTGGATCACGATATTCTTTTTTTTTTTTTTTTTTAAGATTTTATTTATTTATTCATTTATCCCCCCCTTGCTGCTTGTGCTCGCCGGGTCAGCTAACCACGCCGTGCAGGCGGGCTTGCCTTCACCAGGAGGCCCCGGGAACCGAACTCTGGGCCTCCCATATGGTAAACGGGAGCCCCACTGATTGAGCCACAGCCGCCTCCCACGATATTCTTATAAGCAGAAGAATTCAGGCAGAGAAAGAGAAAGCTGTGGGAAGGAGCTGGAAGCCAAAGGTCAACAGATCCTGGAAGAGAAAGAGAGGACTTCACCATGTGACAAGAAAGCCAAGGAGCCCAAAGATTGCCAGAAGCCAGAGCTAGTGACCCTGGGAGGAAGCCAGATGCCTGACCTCTAAACTGGGAGACAACACATTCTCCTGCTTAAGCCAAAACCATCTTGTGATGGCAGCTCAGTAAAACTAAGGCTGCTAGTTATATGCAAGAATGTCTCACTTCCTTCAGTTAGAAAAATCATTTTGAATAGAATTGTTTGATTGTAGGGGTGGTTATGAGATACTTTCAGCTTAAAAGCAGCAATTCCCTGCCCCATTAATTCCTTATTCAGAGTTTTTCATTGTTTAAACACTGCTATTTTTCTTCTGCTCAGAGTTGTTGATTTGGAAAAAATCCTGCCACATTCATTAGCTACTGAAGCGTCCAGGACTATCTCAGGCTCTTGCATTATCTTATTAAATGAGTGGTTGTTTTATGATGCATAATAAAAAGTACAAGATCTTTTTCCTGTCATGAAATAACCACACTGTTTACAAAACAATCCCAGCAAGATGAACTAAAACATCACATTTACAGAACTGACAATGATTGGAAAAGTTTTAAGATTTCTTCAAAATGCCATTAAGACGAACCTCCGCCGCCAGGCAACTACTGTTACTGAGGTGCCGACAACACCGTAATCACTGCTATAATGAGGGAATCTGGCCGGGCAGAAAGTCCACGCCACGTGCTATGAACACTGCAGAGCATGTGCAGTGAGTGAGAATCTGCGAATGAAAGCACTTAATAAGAAAAAATTAATGTGGCTCTTGCCACTTACCTTGATTGGTCTCCCTTGCTCTAGGACAGACGCTCCTCCAGGACAATCTCCACAGTCACCGAAATGTTCTTCCTTCAGCTTAAGTTAATTAAAACTCCTAAGTGTTCCTTCCTGGGTGAGATGGATTCCAAGCGTTTCAGCATTGCAGGCAGCATCCTCAGTGTCTGATTTCTCTCTCTCCAGATGACGATGCTGTCCTCGAGCAAGGGTCGTCCTTTCCACCTCGTGTGCACCTTCTTCCTTGGTCTTTCAAAGCCGAGTTTGGAGGACATCTCCCTGGGATGCCTTCCCAGACTCCTGCCCCTCTTGTAAATGTACCCCTGCACTCATCCTCCTGTAGCAAGGGGAGGTTGGGGAGGCAACCTTCAGAAGAGGGTATTTGGGAGCAGGATCATTGCCTTAAAGTTGGAGCGGCTTAGCAAGCTCATGAGCTGACTTAGATTGAGGGGTGCTGATGGAGATTGTGATGTGGGGGGTGCAGAAGCCTCCTAAGCAGCCTGTGCACACCACACATCACACCATTCTGTTCACATCTTCCATATTGTATTGTAAGGCAGGAAATTAAGGTGCAACATGAAGGTGCTTCTTTGACATCTTTGAGCCTCACAGGGCCCTGAAGGCCCAGCTGTGAGCTCCCTGCTATCCCCAGATGTCCTCATACCCAGGGGGAAAGGCTTTCCACCTGGCTAAACCATCAGCTGCAGCCACCCTGTCCTAACCTAAAGGGCTTCACTTCCCTGCCAGCCACGGAATTATTCAAACAAGCCAAGCATTTCCTCTCTCTGGAATAAGGGGGCACCCAGGGGGCCCAGGTAGCATGCCTGTCCTCTTCCCAGGGGCTGGGAGTCATGTGACTCATAAATCCTGCCCATCACATCTGTCCAGGGCCAGGAATGGTATGTGCTCAGCCATTACACACCATTTAGGATGGGGGACCCCTGCCCCACCAATGGGGTGATCAGGAGGTGGTCAGAGCACTTCCATACCTGAGTTTGCACCCTCTGGGGCACAGGATTTTTCATTTCTGCGTCCTACTGGCCAGCAGGGGCAGGCACCCTGTTGCACTCAGAAAATTCTTGCTGAGTGGAATATTTTTATCATTTGGAATAAACATTTTGAATATTTAAGTCTTAATGAAAAACATAACTTATCTGAGAAAATAATAGGCGTGACTACTAAGTGAACCAATGTCTAGGAAGTGTAAGTGCTCGGTGTGTATTTCATTTCATCCTCACAATAACTCCACGGATGAGAACCCTGCAGCAGCAGACTCTGCCATCCGAAAAGCATCGGGAACCCCAGCTCTCGCCCTGCCTGTCTCCCTGTCTCAGGCTTCACCCCTCCCACACCACAGCCCAGCAGGCAAATGTGCCGTCAGAACCAAGACAGGCCACGTGACTTCTACCATAGTCATTTGTCCTAGTTAAAAGCTCGCCTCAGTCCTGAAAGGTCAGAAATTCAGATACTAAAACCACCAGTATCTCAACGTTGTCCCCCTGGAAGCGTTCTCTGAATCCATAAAACCAGGTGAAGGGTCTTTTCTAAAAGGCCCTACAGGCTGCTGTGTTTGCCTCCATCCACACGAAACACCTGATGTGGGTCAATTTTGTCCCTAGAAGATATGTTGAAGCCTGGACTCCAGGACCTCAGAATGTGCCCGTATTAGAAAACAGGGTCACGGCAGATGGAGCTAGGAAAGTCCGCATGGGGTCATAGTGGATCAGAGCCTAAACTTCAAAGACCCCGAGGTAGAGACACGCAGGAGAGTCGGGCATGTGGAGACCCAGGCAGGAGGGCCGCACCTGCAAGCCAAGTGCAGAGGATTGCCGGAAAACCACGAGGAGCTGGAAGAGGCAGGAAAGCTGCTCCCCTCCAGGTTCAGAGGGAGCGTGCCCTGCCGACACCTTGGCTTTGGAGGTGTGGCCTCCAGAGCTGTGAGGGATGCTTTAAGTCACCAGGTTTGTTGTACCTTTTAGTGGAAGCCACAGGAAACCAAGGAAACCCCGGATATTTCTAAGCCAACATGTGCCTCTCTTCAGGATTATTGCCGTCTGGAGGGCAGGGCTGATGCTATTTATCTACGTCTCCTTTAGGTAGGGTGTCAGTACAGGTTTCCTAAATAGAGAGTGGACGCGTGTATTCGTTCGGAGATGCTTATTCTTGTCAACATACGTCACAAGATTCTGAAATCTAAACCTATATTGTCAATTTAATAGCCTCTCGTTTAGACGTACTACTGTCAAGTTAGAGCACTGTCACTGCTGTGGCCACCAGCTGAGCTGCATGGGCTCTGTCCATCTCCAACACGATGCCCTGGCTGCCACCAGGATTTGGTCCTATGACTCTCCAGCTCTGTGCTTTCATAAATGACCAGATTCGTGGTCTCCTGGACACAGTATTTTCTAGACACCCCTGTACCTCCAGCCAATTTCCTGTTGATCCCAGCCCCTCCATGTGGGCTCATGGGTTTTTCCCTGATCCATTGCATGTTGGTTTATAATTTAACTCTCTGGGGTCATTGTAGGAGGCAAATGGGCCTTGATTACTCATTGTTACCACATAGCACAGATATTATTTTTCCTATTTTACAGATAAATAAAGCAATACCTAGAAGGGTTAAATTAATTGGACAAGATCATCAACTCTTGAGGGGCAAAAACTGGACTTAAAATAGATGTCTTCTGCTTCGTGTTCTATACTGTTACTCATTTTAAAACTTTTAATTGAAGTATTGTCTACATAGATAAAACTGAACACATCATACTGTGCACCTCAATGAATTTCTGCAACTTGACCAAATCCATATAACCACCAACCACAGAGCATCATCACCCCCTGACACCCTAAAGCTGCCCACACGCTCAGTTCCAGAAGCTATACCAGTCCTGCCCAAGGAAACCCACATCCTGACTGCAGGAGACATTGGCTTCCCCTGATTTACAGATCATCCAGTACGCAAATCTTTGTATCTGGCTTCTTCCACTCACCTTCATGTTTATGACATTGATCAATTTATTTGCTGCAGTGGAGTTGGGGCCAACTGCGAGTCTGATGACACAGCCCCCTAAGATTGGCCTCACTTCAGAAAGCAGCCACAAGTTTGGGGATCCCCAGAACCACCCTCAATTCTGATCAACTGTCTGTAAATTTCAGTTCCTTGTGGACAACCTCAGTTTCAATAATACACTAGAACAACTCACAGAACTCAGGAAAGTGCTGTACTTGCAATTACATGTTTATTACAGCAAATGGGCGCAAAGCAGAATCAGTCAAGAAGAGATGCATAGGGGAGCCCTGGGAGGGCCCCAGATGCAAAGCTTCCATGGATCCTGAGTTCTTCTTGAGGTCTTACCATGTAGGCGGGACTGATGGACCCATGGCCACGTGATTGAACTCAACCTCCAGTTCCCTCCCCTTCCTGGAGTTCAGGCTGACAGGTGACGGCTCGAGATCCCAGCCTTCTAATCACAAGGTGGCCTTTCCGATGTGGCCAGACCCCACCCTAAGGCAGCAGGTGTGGCCAGACCCACCTGAGCCATCTCTTGAGCATGGTCTGCAGGTGTGCCAGCAAGGCCATCATGAAACACAGACATTCTCCTCTCCTGGGAATTCCATGGGTTTAGGGGCTACCCCAGGAGCCAGGACAAAGGCCAGAACTTTCTTGGGGTTTGTAATTGTAGTGTTCCCATTCCTGCGGTGGTACAGTACTCCGTGGTATGAATCTGTCAAAGGGCAGTTATCCACCTGTTACCACAGGCGTGTGGATGGCCAGGTTTGGACCGTTATTAGTTGTGCTGGTATGGACATCCCAGCCCGTGTCTTTTGGTGAATACCTCTAAACGAGTCTGTTGAACACTTGCTGGGTCAGGGGGTGTGCATATGTCCAACTTGTGCTGATGTGGCCAAACGGATTTCCTAAGTGACAGGGTCAGTGCAGACTCCTGAGGACATGGGTGAGAGCTTCCCTTATAGGGGGTGTGTGAGAGAGATACACAGATAGATAGATGATAGATAGAGGGTAGATAGGTAGACAGATAGATAGACAATAGATAGATGATAGATAGGTAGATAGGTAGATAATAGATAGATGATAGATAGATAGGTAGGTAGATAGATAGATAGATGATAGATGGTAGATAGATAATAGATAATAGATAGATAGATAGATAGATAGATGATAGAGAGATGGTAGATAGATAATAGATAGATGATAGTAGGTAGATAGATAGATGATAGATAGATGGTAGATAGGTAGATAGATATAGATAGATAATAGATAGATAGATGATAGGTAGTAGATAGATAGATGATAGATGGTAGACAGATAATAGATAGATGGTAGGTAGGTAGGTAGATAGATAGATAGATAGATGATAGATAGATGGTAGATAGGTAGATAGATATAGATAGATAATAGATAGATTGATAGATATAGATAGACTACATAGATGAATAGATTGATAGATGTGTAGATACATGATAGACAGATACACTGATACAGATACATAGATTAATAGATGATAGGCAGGCAGGGAGGGAGGTACATACACACATACATACACAGATGATAGATTAATTTTGGGGGGAACGCTCTAGTTGTTAGGAAGTATACCTGGACCCCTATCCATCAGTGCTCATTCGACACAGATTTTTCGAGAACACACCAGATGCGAGATGCTGTTCCATGAACACAAAGCGCAGCAGAAACCGGATCTTGAAGGGCCTCTGCATTACGGAGCTCATTGTCCAGCAAGGGAGACAGACTGTACACACAGCACTGCCCGGAAGTTAACTAGCTAACATGACCACAAGTATGGTAAAGGAGAAGTGGCAGTGCCCAGGGTGCCGGGCAGTCACGGCAAGGAGGGGGAGGACGGGCAGCCTGGCTGCCTCGGGGTGCCAGGGACACACTGGAGCAGCAGCCTGCCTGGGAGCTATGCTACGGTGGGGAAAGGTGCCAAATATTTTTATTTTTATAGTTTAGTTCTCCTCCCCCCAAATTCTGACCACACACATCAAATAATTTCGAGATGGAAACACTAATTTAAAGTGTACTAAATCAAGTGATTTATTTTTCAAAAATCAGTTTGACCTCAGAATGTCAAGGGAGGCATAATACTAGGAAATTGATGAATATAATTAACAACAATTAGAGATTAAAGGAGAGAAAACATCATCATGTCAATTGATACAATTTTTTTCAACGAAATTCACTATCCATTCCCAATAAAAACTCTTAGCAAACTAAGAGCAAAAGGAAATTTTCTGAACATAATAAAAGGGTAGAGAAAACCTCTAGCAAACACCCTACTTCCTTTTGAAATGTGGGAAAGCATTTCCTTTAAGATCAGCAGTAAGACAAGGTATCTCTCACTAATACTCATTGTGCCGAAGATTATAGTAAGCACAGTAAGATGAGAAAATTAAATAACAGTTATGAAAAACTCATAAAATATTAGAAATAATTAAGGAGTTTAGCAACTTTGCTGGATTCAAAATAAATTTCTGGAAGATCTACTACATTTCAATGCATGGGCACAAATAGGTAGAGAATATAATTTAATTTAAAAGATAGAATTTAAATAGCATTTAAAAATAAAGTATCTAAGAATAACTACAAAACAGTGAAGAAAATGATGTGAAAAGTTGGACAAAGTTGTGAAGAAGCCTTTCAGGCAGGAAGCCTCCAGCATAGAAATAAACGCGTGAAAAGATGTGTGTTAATAAGCAGGGAAGTGCAAATCACGGCCGCAGCGTCTTCCTCCTACCAGGTGGCGGAATGCACGGCTCTCGAGGCTGCGGGGCAGCCGGGGCCCCTGGCGCGCTGCTGGCACAGCGTCGTCGCCGCAGGCAGCGCTTTAGCTGTAGCTGGTCAAGTTGACTTGGTGCAGTGAAATCAACGCAGCAATTCCATTCCTGGACGCAAGCCCCAGAGAAGCACTCGAACTCGCACCAGTGTCGGCCGAAGGCTGGGTCACTATACATCAGGGCAAGTGAATGCATTTGGACATCCCGCCCGTATGCCCATTACTTCCTTCCTATAGTTTTGTGCATCCATCTGGGATCATTTTCCTCTGACCTGAAAAAAATGCCTCTAGTACTCCTACTTGTAAAAACAGGCATAATTGTTAGAAGCACCACAGTAAGCAAAATTCAAAGTACACAGGAATATAGACAAATGATTCCATTTATATAAAGCTTAAAAATGCAAAAAGCTAACCACTATATCATTTTAGCCATAGATGCTTATTTGTTAAGTCTACAGAATAAAGCTAGGGAAGGATAAACAAAAAATTCAGAACAGCCATTTCCGCTTAGAAGGTCTGAGAAGGGCACACGCAGACCCGCCAGGCCAGAGGCCGTTCTTCATTTCCTTTATCGTCACAGTGGCTACGCAGGCAGGGCTGAGCATCCCTGAGCTGGCCCCCCGCTACCCCAGCCTCACTGGTGGGGAAGAGCTGCTTCCCAGAGACCTCTGGGTGCCCAAGCCTCGGGGTGTTAATCCGTTTACATCTGCTTTAATTACTGGAATATTTGGACTTAGACCCACTGTGTTTTCTGTGCCTTGCTCCTCCTTTCCCACCTTCTGTTGGTACATTTCCATGATTCCATTGCATATTCGCTTTCATCCTCCAGGCACACATCCTTTATTTTTCTGTTAGTGTTTACTCTAGAGGTCGGAGCATGCCTTCCTACCTGCCCACAGGCTGCCTTACGCTGATACTTGTACCCCCCAAGACAGTGCGGAGCCCTCCAACAGCTCAGCTCCACTGACCCCGCTCCCAGCTTCTGCCCCCCTTGTTGTGTGTTTTGCTTCTACACAGATTGCAAGCCCTGCAAGACGTGCTTGTAATTTTTGTTTTAAACAGTGTTTGTAATTACCCCATCCTGTGCTCTTCTCTCCTCCCTGCAGTTGTGTGCACAGCAGTCAGGGCTGGAGGACAGGAGAAGTTTCCGCTCTGGAGTCACTGCCCAGACCGACGCTTGGGCCAGAAGCCGGCACAGGGCTCCACCAGCGGCAGAGGAAGTGCCGAAGTGCAGGGCGCACGGGGGCCTTGGTGACGGCGAAGGGTCTCCTGCAGCGGGAGAGGACCTCTACCTAATGTCACCTTACTCTTTGCCTAGTTTCTAACCCTTCTGTGATTGGTTTGGGATAGAAACTGAAAAATCTGATTGTTGATGCTAACACTTTCATCGTGTAATAGACATTTATTACAGAGCTGACAATTGCATACAGCACTGTGAAATGGGCATCAAAGTAAATCAGGATGGTCTTGCTCAAGGAACCCGGAGTCTGAGAGGGAAGACGACGCATGTCACAGGCTCTTCGTGTAGCTGTCTCCACAAACTTCTCTTTTCAGCATTTGTTAATAAAAGTAACCAAAAACAAACAATTTCAAGTGTTTCAGTTTACTTTTAAAGTAGGGATTAGATTCTTAACTGGTCAGCTGTCAAATTCCTGTAAAACTGTGCATTTAGACAACAGTGGTGTTTCAGTGTCCCGGGAAGACAGCTGCTGGCAGGTGGAATCCCGGGACTCTTATTTCCCTTCTGCCTAGACCAGCCTGTGGCCGGAGGGAGGCCAGGCAACCTAAGCTTCTGGGTTTCCCACAGGTGGAGAACACGTTAGTTAAAATATCTCCGTCCACTTCTGCCAGGGAGCCCATCCTGGCGCCAGCGATTCCAACTTCCCCAAACAAAGCTGCCAGCCCCGGAGTCTGGGCCTCGTTGAACGGCCTCCCCTCTGCTTCCGCCTGCCCTGGCCCTTTCTCCTACCTCTAAGGGCTTGCCTACCGAGGTACCTAAACTAACGCACACCCAATGTTAATGAATCTATTCAAATAACGCAAACGCACACAGCTATATTTTCCTGGAGGAAATTTCTTCTCCCGAGGAGCCCTGCAGACATCACAACCCTTGGCTGCGGAGAGTCCAGGAGGAGTCCTCCGCCACCCAGCTCACCAACTGCCTGTGCTTAAGGACAGGCTGGACGGGTCACTAAAGTTCTTTTGTCGCAGATAATTTCACAAGACAATGCTTTCTACAGTGCCCCACGCCCTGTTTAGCTAACTGAGGTTACACGGCTTGTATAACCATGCGTAACGAAGGGAGCTTGAAATCTTGTCAATGTTTCTTCACATATAATGCGATGATCATATGGTTCCCTCCTCCATAAATGTGCGGAATTTTGTCAACTGGTTTTTGAAGGTTAAGCCAAACTTGCTTTCTGGGAATAAACCCAACGTTTTATGATATATTACCCTTTTTGCATATTGTTGAATTTGACTTGCTAATTCTTTATTTAGGATTTTCACAAGTGTGATTTTTCTTTCTTACAATGAATCTGTCAAGTTTTGGTATCAGGGCTATATTGTGATACAGAGTTGGGAAATATTCCCTCTTTCTCTATTCTTTAGAAAAATTCACTTATATTTAGTTTAATTTCTAACTGAAAAGTCTGTAGAATTCGTGCTAATGACATTTGAGCCTGGAGCTTGACTTGTTGAATGTTTTAAAATACACACACTCATTTTTATTATGTAACTATTAAAGTTTTGTATTTTTGTATTAGTGTTAAATTGTAATTTTTTAAAGGAGTTTCTCCATTTCATTTAAATTTTCAAATTCAGTTTTATTAAGATATAGTCACATACCATACTATCCATCCAAAGTGTACAATCAGTGCCTTTCTGTATAATCACAGAGCTGTGCATTCATCACCAAAAAGAATTTTAGAGAATATTCATTACTCCAAAAAGAGTCACCTCTCATTCCTTCTATCCTTCCTCTGCCATACAAAACTGTTAATCTAATTCCATCTCTATAAATTTATTTATATTTAAATTTTATATAAATGGAGTCAAACAATATGTAGTAATTTCTGTCTGGTTTCTTTCACCTAGCACACTGCTGCTTGCTTGCTTGTTTTTGTTTTACAATTGATGAAAGAATATTAATATGCTATTACTACCGTCCATAGTTCACTTCATTATTTGTTAGCATACAAATGGTTATAATGTATTTTCATTACTCTTTTAAATGTCGAAGAAAATCTCCGTTTCCTTTTTCATTCTGGATGTCTAGTGATTCATGTTGTCTTTCATTTTTTCTTCATCAATCATCTAAGAAGAGTTGCATTTTTATTAAACTTTCAGAGAAACACTTTTTTGGCTTTGTTCATCTTCTGTGTTGTACATTTTTTTCTGTTTTATTATGTTGAGTTTAATTTGCTCTTCTCTTTCTAACTTCCTTACATAAGTACTTAGACCATTGATTTTCCCGCCCTTCTTTTTTCCAGCACATTCATTTACAGATACACTTTCTGTCTAAGCAAGGCTTTGGTGGCATCACCGTGTTGATTTGTCTTATTTTCATCATCATGTAGTTAAATATGTTTTCTAACTCCCATTGTGGTATCTTTGACCCATGATGTGCAGAAAAGGGTTAATAGAGCAGGCACGACTGTCATCCTTAGAAAAGCTGGCACCTGGGAACCTAGATTCTGGGGGACCTCCCATCACCCTCAGCGGTACAGGGTACGAGGGCTCCTTGTGCCTCAACTGTTGGTGCAGCTTCCCTTCTGGGGGTCTGTGCCAGGCAGAGGGTGCCCACGTGACCAGCCTCCAGCACAGACCCTGGATGCCTGGGCTCGGGGGTCCCTGGTCAATGACGCCTCACTGGTGTGCTCTCCACTCGCCGCCTGGGAATTGGGCGCATCCGTGTGCCTCCCCGGGGAGTGGACCTTGGAAGCTTCATCTGGTTTCCTCCATCCTTCACCCCTTGTGCCTTTTCCCTTCGCTGACTGTGCATCCTCGTGCTGTGATAATTCATAGCCGTGAGGGTGACGAGATGCTAATCATCGAACTGGGGGTGATCCTGGGGAGACCCAGCACACATGGGCTGCCATTAACAGTCAGCTGAGTGGCTTCAGAGGTAAATTCATTTCTCACTGTTCCGGAGGCCAGAGGCCCCCAGGAAGGTGTCCCCGGGCCCACTCGCCTGAAGCCCGAGTCTGGGGGATGCTGGCAATCCCCGTGTTCCTTGCCTGTAGCTGCGTCGCTTGGCTCTCTGCCTCGGGCCCCACCTCCTCCTGTCCCGCTGTACCATCTCTTCTGTCTCTCACAGGGACATCAGGATTGGATCGAAGGTCCCCAATACAGAAGGTCTCCTCTCGAGACCCTTGCCTTCACTACATCAGCAGAAACCCTCGCTCCAGAGCAGGCTACATTCTGAAGTTCCAGGTGGCCAAAGCCTTTGGGGTCCACTACTCAGCTCACTGCAAACAGGGCTAAACATTTGGGCATTTCTCTTTCTTTGCTCCATTTTAATTTCACTGCTGCCAGAGAACATACGCTAAATGGTTGCCAGCCTTCGGAATTGTTGAGACTGGCAGTATGGAAAGTCAAGTAGGGTCAATTTGCCATGTGCATTTGTATAGAATGTGTATTTTGAACTTGTGTACAATTTTATATATATCCGTTAGGTCAAGTTTGTTAACTGTATTTTCCAAATATTTTAAATATTTACTGATTTGTCTGCTTATTCCATCTGTTACTGAAAGAAAGCTTTAAAATGTCCTACTAAGCTGTGACTTTGTAGAATTTTCCTGCTAGTTATGTCAACTTTCACCTTATATATATTGAGGCTATGTTATTAGTTACATTGAACTGTTACATTTTCCTGATATATTGACCACCTTAATAGAATAAAACATCCCTCCTTATCACTAGTAATATTTCTTGCCTTAAAGTCTACTTTGATATGTAAATGCAACATTATCTTGTTTTGTGTGTGTGTGTGTATGTGTGTACGTATCTGTGGGTATTTGTGTGTTTGCTTTGATGTTTGTATGACGTAGCTCTTTTCTAGTCTTGACTTTTTATCTTTTTATGTCTTCATATTTAAGTTGTGTCTCTTGTAAAGAACATATGCTTAGGTTTTGTTATTTTTATAGTCTGACAATTACAGTCACTCTAACTGCTAATATTTTTTAATTTAAGTCTATCATCTTATTCTTTGTTTTCTTTGTCCCACCTCTTCTGGGAAAATAGCTGTAAAGCCTTTATATAAATATATGCACATTCAAAACCACATTGCATGAAGTAAACAAAGTAGGTCCTTGAAACAAGATTCAGGAAACTCTTTAAAGAGCCATATAGTGTTTTAGGCTTGCTCTTCATATGGCCTCTGGCTGCACTAGTCAACTCTGCTACTGTCGTCAAAAAGTGGTGATAGATGATAAGTAATGAACGGGCATGGCCGAGTTCAGTAAACTGTGTTTACAAGAACAGGCAGTCTGTCTGAAGGCCGTAGCTTCCTAGCCCTTGTCTGGAACCAATGACCTGTTTCTTCATTTGTGCCCCACGTGTTCTTATATTTCTTTACAAGTTTTGCTTTTTGTTCTCTGTATCTTCAGTCAGACTATTTCTAATGACTTACTTTTAGATCACTAATATTCTGTTCTGTGTGTCTAATCTGCAGTTAGATGACGTACTGAATACTTACTTTTGAGTTTTTTTTCTATTTGATGTTTTCATGTATTCCAATTATCTAGTAAGTTATATACTTTGCCATCTCTTTCCCTTGACAATTATCACAGTTGATGGTAAAAGTTGGTGTCTTTTCCACCAATGTCTAAAAGGCCAGGATGTCTCTATTTACCATCTTGTTTCCCTTGGTTTTCAGTCATTTGTTCTTGTCTCCTGGTCTGTGTGGTAGACCAATAATTGTGCATGAAAAGTTGTAAAGACCATTTGAGGCTCTAGCTAGTGTTATTTTTTTTCTGGAGAGAAATTACTTTTGCTTTCTTGCAGACCTTAAAAATTAGGGCATGCCATCTTACTCCAGACTCAGGTATAGCCTGGTTGAAGGTACCTTTCAATCTTTCGTGTGTACTGGTTAATTTCTTATTTAACCTTAATCCAAAATAACAGACCCTCCGGGGCATTAACTGAAAGTCTGGAGGTCCTGCCACCTTCACAGGCTCTGATTCGAAGTTTAGAATCCCTCCTTCATAAACTGCTCGAACCTCAGCTCAGGTCCCAACCTTTTAGTTCATTCCTTCTGCTCTGCTTTTTGGCGTTTTCGGCTCTGCGTTGTTTATGAATTGACCAGTTCCACAAGAGGAAGAGCAGTGCAGGCTCTTGGGCTCACCTAGATATGCGTTCTTTTTCCCATCATCTTAATTTCCTGAGTCCTAACTGCTTTAGCAGCCCAGCTTTAGCATCTGAGGCGAGCCTGTTGAAAGCTTAGCTCAGAATTCCAGTTCCTTATTTGCCAAAGATGCTCAGCATCTTAGATTTCTGTAATTTTGCTTCAAGGGAAAAAGAACTGTACAAAACTTTAGGCCTAAATAAATTCATTCCCTTTGCTTCTGAGTTCCTGGTACCTTAACTCAGGGTTGCCTCGACAGTGTCCAGTTCCCTCAAACACAGGACTGTGTGTGTGTGTGTGTGTGTGTGCGCGTGCGTGCGCCCACACGCATGTGCACATGTGTGGGGGTGAGTGTGTTGTATTCTGCCTAGTTGTCAGGAGTGCTCTTTGAGAGGATAAGTCTGAAATAAAGTCCACCATCCAAAATAGGCAGCCCAGTATATTCACTTTTAATTCTGAGATTTCAGTTGTGACCATTTCAAATGGCCTTGGGAGCTTCATTGCCAATGATCAAAATTCTACCCTTTTAGTAGTAACATCTAAATTTATATTCGTTATTTTGGAAATCTTGTCACTCTGTCTTCTTGTATTGAATTTATAATCATATAAAATTCCTAGATATTTTTCATACTAGTAGCTATTAAGCAGTACCTCTACTAGTATGGTAGATTTATTTCACTGAAATGCATGATTTTACAGTTCTTACAATGAAATTAAATATTTTTAATTTAAATAATTAAAAATGAACCAAAATAAGAATTTAAAAGTCCTCACTGTTTTATATTTACATTAAATCACCTGATAAAACCATTAACCCTTCCAAATTTTTTCCATTATTCTTTAAAGATATTTATGCACATTTTAATTCCCCTAGCAACTGACTGGAAAGTCATTGAGGACTACGACCACAGTGAGTTCATCTTTGCATTTCCTTGTATCTGTCTTTTGTGTAGTGGATCTGCTGAAGTTCTGAAAGGTTCTGTTATTTCAAAAGGTCCATGCCACACTTC
The DNA here is from genome assembly GCA_026826555.1 of Tolypeutes matacus. Taxonomy (NCBI): domain Eukaryota; kingdom Metazoa; phylum Chordata; class Mammalia; order Cingulata; family Chlamyphoridae; genus Tolypeutes; species Tolypeutes matacus. Next base: position 5,264,057 of record JAKSZT010020074.1, on the reverse strand, counting down.
GATGTTCCTTGCTGGTCACGTCAACTTTTTCCATCTTTAAAGTATCCTTTAAAAGTATCCAAGAAAAAATTACCATTGTAAACTTTTAGATTCCTCTTCTCTTTCTCCCTGGATCATTTGTGATTAGATTGTCAGAATTTTCTTTTTTTTAAGATTTTCAAGACTGTGGGGCTATTTTCTTCTCCAAACCTGGTCATTGGATTATTTTTTCCTGAACTTGTTACAATATGCTTGTCTAAGCTTTAGTTCACATGTCCATCTAGGCTCAGAATTCCCCCCTTTAGCTTTTAAAACTCTAAGAAGACAAAGGCACATTCGTCCTAGTCCTGCTTTGCCTTGATATCTCCAGACACCCTTGTGATCAGGATTAGGTACAAAGAAGTCATTCTCGTTATTTCCCTTTTTCCTAGGAGAGAGAAAATTGTCAATAAAGCAAGTCAAGAATTTATCAGATGTGCTGCTTTTAGCAGAAAAATATTCTTAGCAGATGTACAGCTTGTTGAATTACACACAGTCCTTACTAAAGCTTGCCCCTCTGATAGTTTTGTGATTTGTATTTAGATCACAAAATTGCAGTCCATGAAACAAACATAAAGGGGAAATGCCAAAATAGAAAATCAAATCGGAGAAAAATGAAATTAAAAACAATTTTACATATAAATGAGTAAATGGAGGAAAAACATAAACATATATGAGTTCTAATATGTTAGATATTGATTTCTCTCTAAATTGCAAATCCATGATCACCTATTTTATACAAAATTGAAAACATGTAATATAAAACATACTTAGAAAATATGAAACAAGATGAGATTCCAAGTAGAAATTGACTTTGACTTCTGTATAAAGAATGCTAAATTGGAAGAGAAAGTGAGAGAAAAGCCTATGAATGAAGCCAGCAGCTTATTCCAAAAGGTGTACCCAGAGCAGGTAGGTTCTACTGCTTCCTCCACACCAGGGAGGGTCATGTGGTCACCCTGCTCAAGCAAACAAAAGGCCAAGCTGCAGCGGAGATGTTGCACCCAGGGGCTGGCGAGGTACTTTCAAGACACATTCCAGTGGGCCTTGGATGTTAATGATTTTGGCAATTAACTTGGAATTTTCAAATAGATCTTTTGATTTTAGCATGCTTTCCAAGGGCCACGTCCTCTAAGACAGCGGAACGAGCCCTCTTGATGGCACAAGTCCCTCCTCTCTGGCTCCCCACATGCTAATTCTATCCCTCTCTCAAGCGGGCCAAGAATGAGGCTGACCTTCAATAGTAAACAAAGGTGGTAAGTTTTTCGGATTTGATCATTTTTTCACCTAAAGCTCCGTGTGGCAGGGATCACTAGCTGCTCCCCCGACACCTGTGCTCCTCCTCCTCCCTGCTGCCTCTGTAGCAGGGGGCGTCTGTCCTCGGGGCAATTCCATTTCCCAGCACCAAAGCCACCCCCTCACGTCTAAGGGGAGCCACATGGCTAGTTCTCAGTGGGACATAAGCAGAGGGTAAGTGGTCTCCTTCCTGCCCCCTCAGAGGAGATAGAAGGGTGGGTCTTCATCCTTTTACTGGAGGCCTGTATAAACAGAATGAAATTCAGACAGAGAGAGAAAGCCAAGGAAGCAAGAAGCTGAAATTAACAAAACCCAGAGGAGAAAGGAGAGACCAGCAGATGCTGCCATGTGTCTTGGCAGAGGAACCAAAGATCAGTGGCAGCCTGTCTTCAGGAAGAAATTATCATCTTGATGATGCCTTTGATTTGGACATTTTCACAGCCTCAAACTGTAAACTTGTAAGCTAATAAATTCCCATTGTTAAAAGCCAACCCATCTCGGGGCATCTGCTTTAAGCACCCCAGCAGACTACAACAGGGGGCCATAAGAGAGCCAGCCAGCATTTGCTCCGGCCCAGGGCACTGTCCATACCTTCAGCAGTGTGCATCCAGAGCCACCTATCTTCCAGCATTTCAGAAAGTACCAGAGACAAAAGGATGAGTGAGATGTGGTCCCGACCTTAAGGAACTCACCACCTCTAGACAGATCATTATAACACAGTGTTTTCACTGCACTAGCATTGTCCAAGCACGAGGAGAAGCAGTGTGGAGGTTGGCACTTCCACCAGACCACCTTGCCCACAGCTGCCATTACAGACCTCTGGGAATCATCACATGCTCCCTTCACCAGTGTAGTAGTCTGGTATTATGAATCCCAAAAATAGATATTAGATTATGTTTGTAAACTGACCTGTTTGCACATTAGATTGCATTGGATTCAGAGGTTGCACTTTTACTTGACTAAATAAGGCTTTGACTGGTCCATGTCAGTACGGCACGGCAGAGCAGAGGAGTTAGTTGAAGTTTTGATCCTGGAGCCCAGGAAGTAAACACACAGAGAAGAAGATACGTGAGGAAGGAGAGAAGGCTCAATTGGGCACAGCAGAGGCCCCGGGAAGAGAGACAAGCCATTTGCCTGAGAGTCTACAGCTGGCCTTGTGGAAAGAGCAGAGGGGCTGAGCCCAGAGAGAAAGGAAGAAAGAGAAAGAGCCCTGGGAAGAGAGGAACCCAAGAAGCCTGAACCCTGGCAGCCATTGGCAGCCATCTCGCTCCAACACGTGACAACAGACTTTGGTGAGGGAAGTAATTTATGCTTTATGGTCTGGTAACTGTGGGCTTCTACCCCAAATAAATACCCTTTATAAAGACCAACAGATTTCTGGTATTTTGCATCAGCACCTGTTTGGCTGACTAATACAATCAGCAACTTCCAACCTGCCTTTTATGCCAGCAACATCCCCTAGGTCTTCCAAAGGCATTAGGTTGAAGTCTTGAGCATAGAAATCAACAGTGAGCCTCATTCTAGCTTCAGAAGTCAGAGTTGTAATTAAGAGCAGTTACAAGAAGAAAATGATGTCAACTGCGTCATATAGAAATTGCACACAGTATATAGGAGAGGCAAAGAGTAAACAAAGATTTGAAGAGATTGTACAAAGTCATTTTCTAAATACTGTTCACATCACCCATTAATATGGCATAGCAATAGCTCAGGCATGCAGCTGACAGAAAATGGGAATTAATTCTTCCTTCTAACACGGAGTAGTAAATTCTATGCAGGTCCACCAGAGAGGCAAGAGATATACAAAGCGTTTCTCTCAAATTGTTCTAGGCATTTCACCAGGGTTTCCTGATTGATCAACACACAACAAAATTGAAAAACAATTAGTAAAGCCCTCTTTCCTCACGTGGTAAAACTGAGGACAAAGTCACGTTTCGTCAAGGTCAGAAAGGATTGACGGCAGAGCTAGATCCTGTCACTCTGCAGCCCCTGAACTGACCTGCATCATGGGGTTCTGTGCCTTCCCCTCCACGCAGGGAGGCACTTGCTCTTCGCCCCGGGCAGGACTGGCTTCTTCGTCCCAACTGGTTTAGCAGGTCGAGACTGTGCTTCCTGAGGAGCAGGGCCCTGGAGAAGCAGCTGTACGTTAGGGCTCTTGAGTGGATTAAGCATAAACGGCATCCAGGCCGCTGGAGTCTTTAGCCTTCAGTATGCTTCAGTGTTGAAAAAAGGATTTTGACTCTGATACTAGAAATCATTTTTTAGGAAATGAAAAATCCTGAAGGCCAGTGTGGCATTTTTATTCTTTGGCTAAGTGCTTAATCGTGCACAGAGAGATCAAGTGACCATAATTTATCAAACTGGGACACTTTTGAAAGTGAAGAGAGCTTAGTGATTAGCTTGTGATTGTTCTGCTCGGCGATCCTGGGAATGCCTGGGCAGCCCGAGAGCCACCTGGCCACTCGGCTTCGAGCGCAGGGTTTGCTGCCAGGGCCGGGCGCGCCGTCCTTGGGTGGGTAGAGGCACTTGCACCCTTGCGCAGTGTTGGAACCACACGTCACCACTTTGCTTTGGCACGCTCCCAGCTCAGGGCCCCTCGCTGTGAGGACTTCGGTGTAGACAGCAATGGCATTGGCGAGTACATATTTAGGATAAAAACTAGCAGGCCAGCGCTGCAGCGATGGGCTGGTTGCCCTTGGAGCCTCTTTTTCAGGCCTAGTTATTATTATCATTTCTTGAACAAATGGACCCAGAAAAGGGTCAGAGACAGCCACGGGGCGCAGGAGCTGGAGACTGCAGAGCCCACGGGAAGTGCTTTCCGATGAGCCTTAAACCTGCCCTGGGACAAGCAGCCTGCAGGACTGCAGCGAGCCTTCTTCACCCTACCCCTTTACTGACTGGTCCACCACCCGGGGTAAAGTCTCTGAATTCAGGCAACAAAGCGTTTCAATATTCCGGGGTTTCTGTGTTCGTTTTAAAGTGGGTGTTGGAAAGGCTAGTTTGGGGGCTGGTGGCCTGAGCTCGGATGCTGCGGGAGCAATCCGTAGCCACAGGCTCACATGCACAGTGCAAGGCAAATGGGTTCGCTCAGCGACTGATCCATTATTCATGTCGTTTTGTCCCGAAAGCAACACTGTCTTTTAATGCTTATCATGTCACTTCCTCCTCGCCATATCCTTCTTTTTCCTTCAGACAAGCCCCTGAGAGAAATCATTGGCGTGGCTTCCTGAGGTGCCTGTAGCAGCCCCATTACCCAGAAAAAAGTTAATTATTAACTTGGATGAAATTTATAGTATGATATAAAATTAGAGATAAATTGTTATCTAGGAAAGCAAAAATAAACGAGGGAGAAAATACCCATGCCTTCAGGCAGTGCATTCCCATTTCTATTGTGCAAGCTTATTCCAGTAAAGATGCTTGGGTTTTTATTCCTATGATTCATAGAATAATGCATTTCAAGACTGTTTATTCACCCACAGACCCCTTTCTCACAAATCCAGGATCAAAATCCCAGCGAATGTCATCATTGTAGATGTATCGTCTTATTGACGCAGGTCAGCTATGATAATTTCATGCATGTCACAATCAGGTCCTGGTATCTTTGAACCTCATAAAAACGGAATCTATTGCTCGTGTTCGGAGGCCCTGCACTGCCTTTTAGGGCTCGTTGACTCGCTGCAAATGTGTGCTGCGTGCCGTGTGGCAACGTTTGCATCGGGCACCCCCAGACCTAGTGTCCTCTCTTCTGCATGCAGGGGGAGGGTATGTCTTATCTCACGTTCTCCTGTCTCTGTGCAGACATCTGATAGATGGATTGAGAACATGTTGAAGTAAGGCGTGTGGGACATATTTCAATCATTTTTGGTTTGAGAAGAGGAGGATTGAGAAGAATCTGATCAATAACAGAGACAGTGACGTGGTTTTAGTTACTGCCGCGGCAGCTACGGGAGGCCAGGGTTGACCTCTACTCAAATGGGGTGCCTCAGAACCACGAGACACGCATCCTGAAACACGGTCAGATGCCACACATCACCTTTAACTCGTAGGACACCCTTTACTCCCAAACGTCCTGGCGGTGGCTTTAAAGTTTATATTTCACATTTCATCACCATCTTTTTACTCTTTTATCTTTTTTTTTTTAAGATTTATTTATTTACTTTATCCATTTTAAACACCCCCTTCCCCATTTGCTGTTTTGTGTCCATTCGCTGGGCAATTCTCTGTGTCCGTTTCCTGCCATCTCTTCTCATCCTCCTCCTCCAGTCTTCACCAGGATTCGATCCTGGAGACCTCCGATGTAGGAGAGAGGTGTTCTGCCTCCTGCACCACCTCGGCTCCTGGTTTTCAGAGCTTTCGGAGCATCTCATCTTGTCTCTCCCCTGTTACGTCATCATCTTGCTGCATGGCTCCCGGGGCCTGGCGGCTCACTGGCACACAGAGCCTGGCAGCCCATGCGCCTTCTATATATATATTTTTTATTTTACCGGGAGGTCCCGGGGATCGAACCCAGGTCCCTCCATATGGCAGACGGACGCCCAGCCATTTGAGCCACATCCGCCCCCCTCTTGTATCTCTTTGTCTTCTTGTTTTAACGTAGATTAGCATAGACACTAACTGGACTGGGGATCTAGTTAATGCATCTGTATTACCAGTGCTTTACCTTTCTATTAATATATAATCTTAAATTTATTCTGCCCAAAGCCTCTTTTACTCTCAGAAATCTTTGTACCAAGTAAGACAACCACAGGAGTGCCCCTCCAGCTCACCTGCTGGGCTCACCTGCAGTGTAGCAAGTCAGCAGTGGCCTCAGAAGCTGAACTGAGAGGGGCCAGTTGGGAGCAAACCTCCACACATTCTCCAGTTCTCTCTAACCAAGTGTCGTTGTGCCCCTCCTGAGGTCTTGGTCCTCTGAGATTCACCTGCATGGCCTCAACTCCTTCTACCAACAGCCTAATAAATCAGGTCCTATTGTTGCCCTCATTCCCATGAGGATCCATGATGCATAACCTGGAGGTCCCAGGTGTAGGGCTTGAGCCCAAGCCACCCACCCCAGCATCTGGGTGTCTAACAACATGTTTGAGTGCCTATTTGAGTCGTATTTGGTATTTGCAGGTAACCTGACAGAGGATTTCACTAGCAGGTTGGGGCTACAAAAGGAAGTTGATTGAGAGAAAAGGTCTAAAACTCAAGAAAAACAATAAGTCCAGGAGGGTGTGATGGTCAATTGCATGTGTCAACTTGGCCAGGTTAGGGTGTTCTGGTTAAACACTAGTTTAGATGTTGCTGTGAAGGTATTTTGTAGAATATCTTCCTAATTTGCCCTACAGATTTCAATCTTAGCAGCGCATGATTGTGAGCCAACTCCTGTGGGTGTAAATGTGTGTCTCTGTGTAAACACACACATGCCTACATACACACACACACATGTATCTATTGGCTTTATTTCTCCAGAGACCTCTGACTAACCTAGAGCATAAAGATTAAGTTGAGCAAAGGATCAGCACAAAGAAGGTGTATTGAAGATCTAGGGGAGATTTCTGGGTTGAGGGACCTGGGGGACAAAGCTACCAGCTCAGAGTGCCAGCAGCTGATGGTAAGAGGAGTGGAATTAGGTCCTCAGAGGATCCAAGGGAGGACCTCGCCTGCCTGCATTTGTGGTAGGAAGGGAGTAAGACAAAGTTTCCTGAAGATGGAACTCGGCCCCTCTCCTGCTCTGCAGGGCTGACCACTGCCTCCTCACACAGTCCCTCAGCCCCACAGGTCCTGTCAGTGGCCAAGTTGACCAGCTACTGAGACTCACAGGGAGGAAAAACTCCCCTTTTGCAGCTGAAATGCTGGAGCAGGTGGAATAGGGGCAGTCCCTGGCCAAGAAAATCAGCCCCAAACTCCAATAGCAGGAACAAAGAGATCCAGATCACCTTAGGGAAAGAGAAAGAGAGAGGTCCTTGGAGTGAGACCTGCTATAGAAACTGAGTTTAGGAAGAGAATGGGATGAACCAAGCCCATGTCAGAGCACAGAAGGTAGAGTTCCCTCAAGGCAGGACTATATCAGGGCCACCTGGAGAACTTCCCAGTAGAGGAATGGGTGGGGGTAAGGGGGCTCCAATCAGGACAGGTCAGAGCATCATTTTATTCCAGGGGATTCAGCTGCATTGAGAAGGCTGTGATCTATTGAGCTAGAGTCATGAGATGTCAAAAAATAAACAGAACCTAGACTTAGGTTGGAGAGGCAAATCCCAAGTAGTGCCTGGTCAAGGTGGAGTGTCCAGTTTATCTGGATACTGTGAATCACCAGACAGCTCGTTCCACATCCTCCATGAGAGGACCACGGAGTAGGCAGTTGTTCTCCTCACTATTGTCCAAACCAGTGAGCTGAACACTGTCCCCAACCCCCCAATCCTTGTGCTAAACACAGGGTTCAAATATTTTGTGAAGGGCAACATATATGTATCTGAAAACAATTTAAGGTAAAGCATATATATTCTTACAAGACAACTAATCTTTTTAATAGAAAAGTCAGAGGACCACAGGAAAGAAAAATTAATTCAGGATTAAGTTAGCACAGAGAAATATAAAATTAGTTCCTGTGTAATAACTGGAAGCACATATCTCCCAAAATTATTGTTCCTTGCTCATTCAACACCCATTTTGCTGCTTCTTTTTTTACCCCAAATTTGGGGTTTGATGGCAAAGTTCTTTGATTTCTCGAAAGTTGGGTCTTTCACAGCCTTCCATACAGCAGGAGGAAAAGGTAACTGGGAAGTCTGTGGAACTTCTTTTCTTTCTAGCTTAGAAGACAGATCCTGATGAAGGGAAATGTTTTGCCTTGTTTCTCTTTCTTCTTGCCTTGAGGGGCAGGACCTCGAGAAGTGGGCAGCAGACTTGGTCTATATTAGAACCACCTGAGGAATCAGAAGCCACACAAAAGGCTGGTTCTGGTCCTGCCTCAAGGAGCCTGGGGCTCAGTGCCCTTCAGCTTTCCAGGGGATTCCAATAACCAACAAAATTTGGGAGCCACATCTACAACACAGCTGCCTCCTGTGTCTGGAAGCCTCTCAGAAACACCATTCCCCATGGGAGAGGAAGAACCAACCTAACAGTCACTCAGATTCGGTTTTCTTGCTATGCCAAAAGAAAAAGAAATACCCACAAATTTAAGTTATTATAATTGTAGCTAAAAGCATTTCCAGCTGATACGGCCAAAGCAAAAAAGGAATCTCAACCAATTTCAATATCCCCAATGCCCACAGAGTCAAAATGGACTAGTTGTTGGGAAGAAACTCAGCTTAGGTCCATATTAATCAGAGTTCTCTAAGGAAGCAGAACTGACAGGAGATATCTATAAAAAGTATGAGGTTTCACAAAATTGTCTCATGTGACCCTGGGGATACCTGAGATATTCCATAGGGCAGGCTGCAAGCCAGGGGCTCTGATGAAAGTTCTCATTGAATTCCCCAGGAGACACTGGCTATCTGAAGTATAGATGGGGATGCTCTCTTTGAATGCTGAATTCACTTCCCCTTTTAAAGCATTCAAACGATTGGATGAGATTTCACTCATTGCTGAAAGCCTAAAACTAACTTCTCCTTAGTTGATGCCTCAATGCTGAAGGCCATCTCCTCAGGTGGCTGTAGATGTAATCAGCCATAGATGCAATCAACTCACTCATGATTTAAGTCCTTGAAATATCCTTGCAGTACAACTAGCCCAGTGCTTTCTTGACCAAACAACTGGACACCAAAACCTGGCCAACTTGACACTTCAGCTAACCATCACCAGCCCCAAGGCCACAGGAAATTCACCCTGGTTGGTTTTCCTAAAGGAGACCTTTAGGAAGCAACAGCCTCAACAATACTCCTACATGAGGCAAAAAGAGAGTATGTCATACAATCTCACCATGGGTTGAGAAAAGAGATAAAACAAAATGGAGTTAGTATGGCTAAGAAATTTAAAATGGAGTCAGGAGCCATCCAGGAAGTCACTTTTATGCACATCTCAGCCAGAGGTCACCAACTGCCAAGGTCTGCAAAACCGAAAGCAAAAATGTTTCTGAGGACATCTGGTTGCCAAGAACCAACTACAAGACAAAGAAATCAGCAAACTAACTTGAAGGCCATTTGGAAAGCCTCAAATATCCACCAATCGTAATTTATTACAAACAAATTCTGTAATCTTTTTCTTTAAAAATCTTGCTTGGCAACCCCCAGACAGGTGGTACGTGGTTTGGGCTGCTACCTGACTCTGTGCTCCCCAAATTGCAATTCTAAGACCCCAAATAAATGCTTTTTTATTGCCTCATGGCTCAGTCTATAATGTCTCAGCCAACATTTCTGATGTCAGAAGATGAATCCAATTCAAGCACAGTGCCTGCTAGAGCCCCTTATACTTGCCATTTCCCCAAAGACCCAATTTTCTCTTGTTGAGTCCTCTTGGTCCCAAACCTCCCTTACTTTAGTTGAGTTTCTGGCCTTTGTTTGGATATCTTCCAGTTAAGGGCATTTTGAACTTTGTTCTTCTGATTTTATTTTGAAATTTGTTCTTTTGGTTTGGGCTGGTGGCAGCAGTCCTTTTGGATGCCCTTGGTTTACAGGACTTTCTCCTATTTGGTGAGTACTCAAATATTTGGACTCTCTTCTTTCTCTCTTTCTCTCATATTATACAGAGGGACGCCTCCCTAACATTCCAACTGACCTTTATCCTGACTGAGAGCAATCCCATCATCATTTTGGTGGGCATGGGTTGGGTGTTTAAACGCCATTAGAGTGCCCACCACCTTTTGATGAGCTCGGCTTCCAAAGACCAAGACTCCTGTGAGTGGATAAGGTGGTCATGGATGGGCATGATTGACAATAGATTGCCTGCCACCGTCAAAACAATTCCATGCAACTCAGGACACCTGGTAACAGGTTGGACAATTAGAGCATGGGCTTTCTGCCAGGTAAAACACGTATCTCATGAAAGACACTGTAAAGCCTCTATCAGGCATTTTAGGCTTTAAGATTGCTCTCAATCAGAAACAATGAGCTGAAATTCCTCAAAAAATTCTAATGGTGCACTGCCATCAAGCACTCCAGCTGGTCCTGCATCATGTAAATTCTTATCTTGCTGTACCTGACATACTAAAGATAATCTTGAATTACAATGGCCACAATGAAACTCTTTTAATACACCCAATTTAGTGTATTTGCCTGCACAATTAGAATATTGGGGCTTTAAGACCAAACTACCTGAATGGAATACCTTTTTCAATTGGAAGGTCCCAAATATAATTGCCTTTTTTCAAGAAACAAACACCAAATTAACAAAAGAAAGACTTATCTAAATGCATAACTGGATTTGAAAACTGTCTGAAACCTCTAAATTTTCTGAGGCTGCCTCAGCTTCTCCTCCACCTTCCTGTCCTCTAGTTGATTCCAGCCTGCTGGATTTGCCCTAAAGGGGCCTGGAGCTCCTTTGGACCCATCTCTCTTAGCCCCTTTTAAAATCAAACCTGAGAAAGGAGGCACAGGAACTGCCTCCATCTCCTATACTCCTTGCACTAAAACTGAACTAACAGCCATAACCATGGAAATTCAAAACCCCATCAAGAATGGAATGCATTCTTTAATTGGTATGCTGAATCAGCCAAAAGAGTAATTGATTCTAAAACTCTTTCTTTAAAAGACTCCTGACAGAGAGCTTAAGAAATAAAAATCTAGCCTACATAATGCTGTTGAGGCAGGATAGAATAGGCACCTAAGGCGGAAGGGGGCAAAAAAACTAATAAGCCACATAAACACCACCTGGTAAGAGAAACTGAGTCAATGTTTATCCAGATGAATGGATAAACAAAATGTGGTACATACATACAATGGGATATTACTCAGCTGAAAGAAGGAACAAAGTGCTAACACATGGAATAACGTGGATGAATCTTGAAGACCTTATGTTGAGTGAAGCAAGCCAGGCACTGAAGGATGAACAGTATATGACCTCACTGATCTGAACTGAGGAAAGTGAGCAGTCTCTGAGAACCATTGCCTGAAAGATAGGTTAACAAGGGAGAGAAAGAGGAGAGTAGGTTGTGAGCCATCACCCATATGGACATAATCTATGGTAAAGGGATAGAGTAGAGTTGCATATTGAAGGATAGGACAGGTGGGTAGATTAGGAAGGGCAGGTTAGAATACCCAGGGCATGTAACTATGAATCTTGTCATCCAATGAGTCAAGACAGGGGAATGTCACGTGCCCCAGGGGGATGGGGAAGAAGGAACAGAAAGGATCAAACAGGGGGTATTAAGTGGTCATGAGAAATGTTTTTCATTACCATACAATAATGGACACAGGACATGGTAAATATCATCAAAAAATTTTAAACTGTACCATCTAAACTGTAAACTATACTGTAAACCATTGACAATGTTTAGTAGCTATGTTTCACTATCTGTATAACAGTTATAACAATGCTACAATCCACATAAAAAAGGTTTTAATACGGGGTGAGGAAAGGGGAAGGAGGTTGGGTATATGAGAGTCTCTAGTATTCCATGTGTGACTCGGTGTCTCCAGTAGGTGTATTAGGATTTATTCTGTTTGGGGTGTGTTGTCCTTCTTGGATATTGATATTTATGTCCTTCATAAGGGTTGTGAAGTTCTTGGAAATAATGACCAGTATTTCCTCAGATAGTCTTTCTGCCCCTTTTCCATTCTCTTCTCCTTCTGGGATACCAATAATGTGAATGTTTGTGTCTTTGCATTGCCATTCAATTCCCTGAGACTCTGTTCCATTTTTTCCATTCTCTTCTCTTTCTATTCTCCTGTTTTTTCCAGTTCAGATGTTCTGGCTTCAAAATCACTAATTTTGTCTTCAAGCAATTCAAGTCTGCTCTTATATGACTCTAATGTATTTTTTAATCTCATCCATCGTGTCTTTCATTCCCAGAAGATCTGTTACTTTTCTTTGCAGGCTTTCAAATTGTTCTTTATGCTCTCCCAGTGTCTTCTTAATATCCTTTACTTCTTTAGTCATATTTTCTTTTAAATTTTTAAAGTGATTTAGGAGAGTTGTATGATTATGACCCTGTATCTCTTAGGATGTTTGGTTTGTCCTTTTGGCTGGGACATCTCTTCCTGTTTCCTAGTATGGCTTGTAATTTTTTGCTGATGTTTAGGTATCTGATACGTTGGTCTATTTCCTCTGATGGCTAAATTCTCTCTCTTGCCTATTGTTTTTTTCTTTCCACAGCTCTTCTTTGATATTTGGCTCAACTTATTCTCAGTCTTTAAAATTTCCCAACTTAAGTTTTCAAAATTGGTCCCGGGACTCACTAGTGGGCTGCAGATTTTCTCTCAAAGGTTGGATACCGAGAGCAAGAGCAGTTTTTGCCCGTGAAATTTCCAGACTTGCCAGCAGGTGCGCTGGTCAACGCACCTTTCCATGGAGGTGTTTCAGTCTTGGCTTTCCTGTATTCCTGTGTTGAATCCCCAGATGGGAGATTCAAAGTGAGCTCTGCTGGCTTAATTCACTGTAGAAAAGCAACCCAACCTCCCCTCCCTTTTTCCTGGAAACAGCAGACAGGGAGGAAGATGTCTGTTCCCTTCTCAGTTGGCTAAAGTGGGTCAGGGGTTTTACCCCAGCTTAATATCTTGGGGGTGGGGGAGGGGAGCCATTCCCATTTGCTGCAGGGGTTTGGTAACTCAAGTTTGTCAATTTGGCTTCTTCTCTCTCTGTCCCTCACCCTCCTGGGAGTTGTGTAGCACTGTCCTGGTCTGCTGACCCACAAAACATTTCCCTGGGACAGCTTTTGGCTCTTTCTCCATTGTTTTTTTGAGAGCGTTCAGCTTTGCCTGTTAGTCTGTCACCATCTTCCCACAATTCCCCATGTTTGCTTCCCCCCCACCCCACTTGCTGTCTGCATCCATTCACTGGGTGATCTACTGTGTCTGTTTCTTGCCTTCTCTTCTCATTTTTCTCCTCCAGGCTTCACTGGGATTCTATCCTAGGGACCTTCCAATATGGGAGAGAGGCACTCTGTCACTTGTACCACCTCAGTTCCTCGTTTCTGGCATGTCTCGCCTTGACTCTCCCCTGCATCTCTGTTTTGTTGCGTCATCATCTTGCTGCATGGTTCACTGCATGGGCCTGGCTTGCCATGTGAGCCCAGCTCGCCTGCTTGCCTTTTTACCAGGAGGTCCTGGGGAGCGAACCCGGGTCCTCCCATATGGTAGACGGGATGCCCAGCCACTTGAGCCACATCCACATCCCATGCTTGTTTTTTAACCATTAACTATTCCACCCTTTTACTAATCCTGGGGGGTGGGGGGAGGGAATCACAGTTCACAGTTGTTGCTGTTTTGATTGAGTACCCCACCTCTCAATCCCCCGGGAGCACCCAATGATTAGGCCCCTTGAGAATATCCAGGGCTTCTCCTTGATTCCAGAGGGAATCCTGTTCCGAATGGGGGTTCTCGCAAGGTTCTTCCAGCAGCCATCTTGTGGGGTATCCATGGCCACATGGGCTTTCTGCCAGGTTCCAGTTCCATCTCTTGATTCCCTAATCTAGCCTGCCCCCCCCCCCCCCGCTGAGGGGTCACACCTTTATCTTAACGTGGTGCTGGAGGACAATGGTCCTTCTTCTGTAATTACTTCCTGCTGGTTAGGGGCAATAGACCCTACCTGACAAGGTGTAAAACCCTCTTGCTATTCTATTGCAGTTGGAGGAAGACAAATCTGGCATCCTGGGTGAAGCTGGATGAAGGGGTGCTGATGCAAAGTACCAGAACTCTGTTGGCTTTTATAAAAGGTATTTATTTGGAGCAGAAGCTTATAGTCACAAGGCCCTAAAGAGTCCAACTCAAGGTACCATAAGAGGTACTTTCTCACCAAAGTCATTGGCCACGTGTTGGAGCAAGATGGCGGATGACGTCTGTGAGGGTTCAGCCTGCCTTCTTCCTCTTAAGGCTCCGTGGTCCCAGCTGCTTCTGATCTTAGCTGTAGCGCCAGCCTCTCCCTGGGGCTCATTTTTTTCTGGGCTCAGCTGCTCTGTATTCTGCACAAGGTCAGCTGTAAACTATGAGTCTCATCTCTCTTCCCTGGGCCGCAGGATCCTGTCTAATGAGCTGTCTCTCTTCCTCTGTGTTCTCCTTCTCTGTGCATTTACTTCTTAGTGAGTGTCTGCCCACCAAGGGGGTAGGGACTCAATGTCCTACTGATGTGGCGGAATCAAAACCCCAATCTTAATTTAATCAGGTAAAAGTGAAACCTCTGAATCTAATACAACATAATATGCCCAGAGGAACAGACCTGTTTACAAACAAAATCAATATCTATTTTTGGAATTCATATACAATACCAAACTGCTACAGAAGGATTGGTCAATAATCCAATCCTGTAAATTAACACATAAAAAAGGACGACTCTGTCTGTCGATTGTCTCACATCTTTGGTGCTCCTTCCAGGCTTTCATGTTTTGCTGACGTGTTTAAAGGGTTACTGCCCCCATTAGTTGTCAAGGACTTAAACCTAATCTCAGGAAGTTAGGTAAAAAACAGAAACTTAAGTGGGTAGTTGCTCCTTTTTAAAAAGCTTGTTAAATTAGTGCTCCTTTAAAAAAAAAAAAAAAAAGCTTATAAAACTTTTTTTAAAAAGCTTATAAAAAGCTATAAAAACTGAATCAGGATACAAACAGGATACATTTTTTTTTTAAATGGAAGTGAGATTAGCCATTTTTAAAGGGAAAAAAGTGAGCACTTAAAAAAAAAAAGACAGTTTAAAGTGGGTTCCACATGTGCTTTCTTTAAAAAGAGATATTTTAAAATAACAATACCTTAGGACTTCAATAGCCATGATGGAGAAGTTTTAATTTAAACAAGATTATACATTTGAAAAGGTACACTTAAAAAATTTCCAAATTCTACCAAAAATATGGGATACATTCTTTAGTTAATATTCAAAAGTTTCCAAGAGGTATCATAATTATAAGATAGCCTTTTTGTCAAAAACACAAAAAAATGATCAAAATTAAAAATATGTATATATATATATAAAGTGGGGCAAAGACAGAAAGCCAGCTCTTTTACATAAACTAGTGAGTTTTTATCTCTGTATTTTATCTTTCTGTGTTTCTAAATCTGCTTTTTTTCCAACTCATGGCTGAAAAATGTAAACTGTAAATCCTCTACTTATATACTAATTTAATATTGTTAATTAAAAAACACAACTATATCTCCTGAATTATCGATATTAAATACAAAAAAAAAGCATGTGCTTTTGAAGATGTTCTTCTTTAACATATACAGGTTTACTGATCAAATAAGCTAATATTAAATCTACTAGATATTTTAATGAAAGATATTTATAAGTATATATATATATATATATGCATTTAACAAAATTGAGTCATTATTCTGACAAGTTTTATTTTGATGGTGTATTAGTCAGCCAAAGGGGTGCTGATGCAAAATCTGTTGGCTTTTATAAAGGGTATTTATTTGGGGTAGAAGTCCACAGGCACCAGGCCATAAAGCATAAGTTACTTCCCTCACCAAAGTTTATTGCCACGTGTTGGAGCAGGATGGCTGCCGACACCTGCCAGGGTTCAGGCTTCCTGGATTCCTCTCTTCCCGGCTTGCTTGTCTCTGGGCTCAGCTCCTCTGCTATCTCCACAAGGCCAGCTGTGCACTGTCAGGCGAGCAGTGCTCTCTCTTTTCCCAGGGCCTTCTCTCCTTCCTCACCAAGCTCCTCTGTGTGCTCACTTCCCAGGGCTCCAGCTCAAGACTCTGCATCAGAACTCCAACATCAAAACTCCAACTCATTTCTCTGCTCTGCCGTGTAGTTTTATCTCTGAGTCCTACTGACGTGGCCCAGTCAAAGCCCTAATCATAACTTAATCACGCCCAGAGGAACAGACCAGTTTACAAGCATAATCCGTATCTATTTTTGGAATTCACGACTATATCAAACTGCCACAGATGGTAATTGTGTTTTGTGAAATATCTTCTTGAAAACAGTTTCCAAAATCATTTTGGTAACTTAAGTATTTAAGATATACAGGATGTGTTTTTATTAAGGAAAAAGAGAATAAGTCGTTTTGTCCTAAAATAAAATGACAGATTGTTACACAATGAGAAAGAGGAAATATAGAACAAAATCTGAATGGATATAGAAAGTTGTAGAAAGTTTGCAGAAAAGGATTTTTTTTCTTGTGGTGGAAGTTAGGTAAGATTTAATGGATCTATCTAGAAAATTTTTAAGAGACTTAATATCACATAGTATACTGATGCAAAACTAGAATTTGGTTTTCCCTCAGTTAAAATGACAAAATTTTCTTGGATTGTCAGTCTGTTCTTAGTAAAAGGTTATAAAGGTGTTTTTTTTGTTTTGTTTTGTTTTTTTTTTTCCCTGAATAATCAATGTGAAAGGCAGGTCTGTTTTATCAGAATAACTTCTTATACTTTATGTTGACTTTATCAAGTGTGCACTTGTTCAAAAGAAACAGGCCTTCTTATTTTTAAGAAAAAAATAACAATATTTTACCATCATGTTATTTACTATATTTACTTTTAAAATCATTTGTTACTTTGAGTAAAGCAAAGAGCCAAGTATTCTTTCACAGTGAGCTATGATCCTATTATCCAAGTGTTCAACCCTCCTGACAACTTTTAACATTTTCCTTCTCAAAGCAAATGCTAAATAATACCTTTTCATCTCAAACTGTCTTTGGGATTTTCTGGAGGGCCCCTGGAAAATAACAAAGAGTCTATACTTTCACCTCATTAAAAAAAGGCATTTGAAATAGGTTTATTTGAGATATTATAAATTGCACAGGATGTGTTATCAAATTAAAAGAGATTTTCTAACCTATTATTTGGATTTTAATTTAAAAATATTGTTAATATATATATTCCAGAAATTACATAAAGATCCTAAAGATTTGTCAGTGTTTTCACTGTCCATAAGATATCTTGATACTAATGTGCTTCATATTAAACAACAGTTTCTCAGGCATGATTTCAGTTACCCTTTAAAGACTCTGTCACATGCCACAGACACACCCATTACTTCACAATCGGCGTAAAACAGTGCTAAGCTAAGCACAGCCACTTGTTGTCTACAGCCCCACCTGGGGCTACTGCCCTGTTTATTGTCCCCTGCTGCTTCTTGACGTTTGGGAGGAGGCGGTGAGCGGCCCACACAAGCCAACTTCCTCTCCGCACCACCTGCCTCTGCTGGACTCTCTCTGCTTGTCACATTTTTTCTCCCTTGGTGTGAGCGATTTCACTCTACTTTGCTGACTAATTTTAACAGTTCTCCTCTCAGGGAAATTTGCCCTCCCCTTTTTCCTGTACACATGCATGCACACATATGCATGCACTCATGCACACACGCCCATGCACACACCTGAACACCTGCACACACACAAATATAAACATGTGCACACCTGCACATACATGTCCATGCACACACAGACTTACACACATAAACACATGCACACCTGCACACACGTGTCCGTGCATATACATACACACATGCACACACATGCACAGCCACACACACATACACACATAAACATGTGCACACCTGCACACCTGTGCGCACACACGCATGCACACACTCATGGAAGAACAGTCCCTACCTTCTCCTGCTCTTGCCCGAGCTGCTGGCTGGCTGGTGGGGTGAGGGGTACAGGGTTGGGGTGTAGCTCCCCTTACGATGCAGCCAGCACCATGTCCCGGTTCTGATCCTGCACCCTCTGTGGTGATGACGTTAATCCTAATTTCAAGACACATTCGGCCCTGATTTTCCGGTTCAGATTCCGACTGAACATCCAGCTGCCTGCCAGCTTTCCTGATGGTCCTCTGGTCTGCACACCCAACGCCAAGCCCCTGCTTTCGCCCAGCACCCCACCCCTCGCAGAGCGCCTGCTTAACCAGCAGGGCCACGTCTTTACTTTCTACTGCATCTTTCAGAAAGTGGAACAAGCGTGTACGGCTTTGATAAAGCGGGTCTTTTAAACTGCACTTGGGCGCGACAGCTGGGACCAGTCGCTTTCCAGCGCTCCAGCCCGGGGAGGATTCACCCCACGCTTCGCCGCTGACAAGGGCCTCAGGCAGCTCTGGTTGTCTCCATTATTTCTCAGATACACATTTCAAACCCCTAGCCACATGCCTGTCCCTCTCTGGTCAAAGTCTGTCTTGTTAGTGTCCCTTTTAAAATATGCCTCCCACACTTGTCAAAATGAATTCAGGACCTACCTGGCATTGGGAGGTGGCTCTGCTTTTTACTGGATGGTCTATTAAAATGCTTAATTCTCTGTGTGGCCTGCTAAGTCCCCACTAAAGGTAAAGAGGCCAAGTTTATGCAGCAAAATCCGGGCTTTGCATCCCACAGAGGCTCAGGTGACACAGGAGGATGGACCTGGCTCCTCAGCTGCACATTGGAAAGAAGACACCCCCTACCCGCCCCCCCCCGGTCAGGCATTAGTCAAAGCTCTGCGCCCGGGATGTTAACTCGTTTAATCTCATACTAACCAATGGAGCTGGGTAATACGATTATTCCCATGATACAGAGGGGGAAACTGAGGCACGGGGCAGCCATGTGGCTATCAAATGGTGAAACCAGATTTCAAATTTAGGCAACAAAGTTCCAGAGTTAACATTTACCTCCTGGATTATATGGCTTCTTTCCCAACTAAGTCCAAGCAGTCTTTTACCTTAGTAGTAATTTTCCCACTAATTCTCTCATACACCCTTCTGCATCTTCAGAACTTTAAAATGTCAAAGACTGAGGTTCAGGATCTGGCAAGTAAATGTATAAGGATGACGTTATTTTGGGTTTCCCGAACCCCCCCACCCCCACCAAACTTTTCACAGACAATGCCCCACATTTTCTGGGACTGCCTCGACTACCCCAATGTCTGGAGGTGCAAACTGAACAGCAATTTTGCTTAGTGTGACTGCCACAGCTCGACCCTGGGGTGGGCTCCTGCCTGGCTGAGCCAAGCTGCCCCTGCCTCGGGGTTTGGGGTACGGGGACTTTTCCCGGGTGCCCCAACCGTGACACAGAAAACCTCGACCCTTTCTGACATTGTGCTCACATGGCCTGGGGGAAGCGGCACAGACGGGAGGCCCCCAAGTTTCCCAAAGGACACTGCCCCCCTCTGAGGCCCCCTCTGCCCTTCTTCACTTATGCGCTTCAGGACCTTTCACAGCTTCTCTTGCAGCTTCAGCTGTCTCCAGTTGTGTTTCTGTTGACTTGGAACCCAAGGTATCCTAACTCAATTACAGGAAGACACCATTCCGTCCAGAAGAGGTATTTTCTATATCCATAATATAAATACATTTGGGGAAACATTTTTTTAAAAGTTGCTGAAACATTTGTCAAACACAGTTAGCAGACAGCCGTCTCGGAGGGCTAACCCTGGGACGGGAGTGAGGAGGAGTGCTTTGCTCTCACCAGGGCAGGCTCATCAACAGCTCTGTCCCCGAGAGCACACAGTTGATTTTAAGATGGCCAGGTAGGATCATGGAATCAACCTCAGGCTCGTTGGCATGCTGGAGGTGCTGTGCTCTCCCTGACCCTTACATTTCCAGCTCCTCCTGACCTGAGCCCAGGCCCAGGCGGGGCCAGGCTTCAGAGCTGCCTGAGGGTCTGGGAGGCTTGGCGGGGGCCAGGTCCCCGTGGAGAGTGGAGGCAAACTTGAAGGCAGGACAAAGCCCTGCCCACCTCTGTCATTTCCCTCCAATGCCTTTCCCAGGGAGAGTGCTGGCTGAGAAAGAGGGAACAAGGAAACCCCAAAGCCAGTCAGCACTGGCCAGCTATATTGGGCAAATACCAAGTGGAGATGGGCAGAGAATGAAAATGCTACCACTCAAGTGCAGGTGACAGGCACATGGCCTGGTGGTAAAGGATTAAACCGGAGCAGCGATAGCATAGCTGGTATTTTATTGACCCGAGTTCTCTTGCAGTAGGTGGTATTTCAGCACCAGGAGTCAGGCACCTGGAGCAAAGTGCTAGTGTTGCATTTTGTGATATTTACTCCGTAATGACTAACAGGTGCTCAGTGCTCAAGAGGGAAAAAAGGATAGAAAACCTCACAGTAATCCGAGTTAACGTTCAAAGGAAATCAGTGTCATTAGAGCTTGGCTGAATGGTATATGGTTCTCCGAAACAGGAGAGAAAGAATCTCTGTCTGCCCCAGCTTACTGACCCTGCCTGCTTGTTCACTTCCAGCCCATTTGGGGGGCACAGTGGAGAGCTCTCTGGGTTCAGGTGGGTTTTGATGCCAATTCCAGCTCCTTACGTCTTTGTGCCATGTGCAGGTAACAACTGGACATCAATTTCCTCATTCTTTTTGTTTAATTGGCATTATTTCTTCATTCCCAACAGCTTTGGTTGTGGAGACATAAGAGTGTTCCTGTGTTGAGATGAACTGACATTCCAGTGTGCTGGGTGGTCACTGGAGTGATTTCACTGGACCAGGGAGATTCCAGTGCACTGGGAAGACCCCAGTGCACAGGGTGATTCTGGGGTGCTGGGATCTTCCAGTATGCTGGGTGATTCCACTGTGCTCAGTGATTCCAGTGCCGGGCAATTCCAGTGCCGGGTGATTCCAGTGTACTGGGTGATTCCGGTGCCTGACTCTGGTGCCAGGTGATTCCAGTGTCGGACGATTCCAGTGCCAGGTGATTTCGGTGTACTGGGTGATTCTGCTGTGTTGTGGCAGGGTTTCTCAACACAATTCCAGAGGAAGACTTGCAAGCTCGTGGGAGCAGCATCCGAGTTTCTCTTCAGATGACTGCATCAGGTGCAGAGAAACAGGAGCAGCCAACTGGAGGCTCAGTCACGTCCCTGGGCTGAGAAGGAGCTGCACATGTCCTCCAGGGTCAGAGAATGCCTCCCAGGGTCAGGTCAGGGTCAGGAGGGCTGCGGGCCTCCAGCGGGACCTGTGCAGGGCCCAGCCAGTGAGCTCAGCCATTCCCAGGTCCCAGGGCCCAGCCCTGTGTGTTGCATGAAAAGGCCCAGAGGACTCTTCCCATGCACAGAAGGTCAGAGACTGGGCAGCAGGCCAGGGAAGGGGCAGCCCGGATGGAAAAACAAGGAGGCAGTTTCCACCAAAGGTCCAGCTCGATACAGGGCCAAGGTAAGACTTGATTTTGGTCAACTGAAGAAATTTGATTATCATCTGGGACTAGGCAGCTAATTTCTGAATGGGAATATGTTTGTAGTTTACTATGCCTGGGACTCAGTTACCCAAACAGAAAGCCCTGGGGACCCCAAGAGTCTTCTGCCAGGGACAGAGGAGGAATACATTTATGAAGCAGCAGTGGCAGGCCAAAAAAAATAAAAAACATACACACACTTTCAAAAATCATTGCATGAGTTTTTCTTCCCATTCTCTTGGGAGAATAACTGAACAATTATTATTTTCCAGGCACAGTGCTAAGCGCTTAAATATATTATCTCATTTTATTTAAATTCTCACAACAAACCTACAATCAGGTGGTATATTAGTCAGCCAAAGGGGTGCTGATGCAAAGTAGCAGAGCTCTGCTGACTTTTACAAAGGGCATTTATTTGGGGGTAGAAGCTTACAGTTACCAGGCCACAAAGAGTCCAACTCAAGGTGCCATAAGAGGTACTTTCTCACCAAAGTCATTGGCCACGTGTTGGAGCAAGATGGCAGGCAATGTCTGCGCCGGTTCAGCCTTCCTTCTTCCTCTTAAGGCTCTGTGGTCCCAGCTTCTTCCAATCTCCGCTGTAGGCTGGGATAAGGCTGGTCTCTCTCCCCAGGGCTCATTTCTTTCTGGGCTTGGCTTCTCTGGTCTCTTCACAAGGTCAGCTGCAGACTATCAAGCTCACCTCTCTTCCTGGGGCCTCTGCCATGTCCAATGGAGGCTTCTCTCTTTCCTCATGTATCTGCTTCTCTGTATTCACCTTTTCCATGTGTCTACTTCCATGTGAAAGTATGTTATATACCCAAGGGGGCCGAGACTCGATGCTGAGTCGCACTCTAATGGTGTGGCTGGATCAGAGCCCTAATCTTAACATAATTTAATCAGATGTATCAGCTGAATCTAATACAATCAAAGGATTATCACACCAGAGGAACTGACCAGTTTACCAACGTAATCTATATTTCTTTTTGGAATTCATAAATAATATCAAACTGCTACAGGTAGTATTGTCCCTACTTTGCAAAAAAGAAGATTAAGATTGGAGAAGTTCAGTGTTTTGCCCAAAGTCTCACACTGAGTTGGGGCAGAGCTGGGCTAAGGACCAGGTCTGTCTAGTCAAACTCACCGTTCTTGCCCACTGAGCTTCTAACCTCAACACAAAAACTATTCGCAATACAGTAAAAAAGATCTGAGAAAGAGATCTGCTATGGAACAGCATGCAAAACAGCTATTTTGTAAATAAAAATTATATTTCTTTATATATTTACATAAATGTGTGTGCATGACTCTGTGAGTTATTTTTAAATTTTGGATAAACACTGTGAATTTCTTTGATTGGTGGGTACTTTTTCCCTTCCATTGCTTACCTTTGTTTCTAATATTTCTACTCTGTATTGCTTTTCTAGCAGGAACATAATGCTGTTTTTTACTGGTTAAAAATAATACCTTTTCTCTGTCTTCTGTTTTATTTCCTTAGACTTAATTACATGAGTGGGGTTTCCCTAAACTGATTCCAATGTTTCCATCACTGAATGGGGTTTAAATTTGCAAACCCTGATCTCATGAGCAGATTGATTTACAAAGCCAGAAGCTCTGGCAGGGAACAACAGATAATCCAGGCAATGATCCCAGCTCATTTTAGAGCTTATTGTACAAAACCTACCCATTAACTATTTCTGTTAAAATGTAACTATTAAAAATACAATGGAAGAAGAAATGAAGTCGTGAAGCATATGACATCATGGATGAACCTGGAGGACATTATGTTGAGGGAAGCAAGCCAGACACAAAAGGGCAAATACTGTATGATGTGCTACTATGAACTAAATATATTGTGTAAATATATTGTATATTATTAGAGTTAATAATTAGAATATAGGTTGCCAGAAAATAGAAGGAGGGTGGAGAATGGAAAGTTGAGGGTTTAGTCTGTGCAGAATTGTTTAAAAGGTTGTTTGTAAATCTTTGGAAATGAATGGAAATGGTGAGAGCACATCATGGTGTTTGTGACTAGCAGAGCTATTATTTCAATTTTTTGTTTCAATAATTAGCTCGATCCTTTTAATTTCACACTGAGGAAAAACCCTTTTCTTACTAGGACTACTCAGGCTCATCTTTTCATTCTCCCTGGAGGACATCTCCCCAGGTGATGGGCCCAGGAATTCAGACCTCTTGGAGAGGGCACTGGCACGGGGTCTTTGAGCCTCCCAGATGATTATCTTGTGGAGACGCATGAATCTCAAGCTTTTAGAATGGACTTCTTTCTCACAGAAACTTCTTTCATAGTTATGCTTGAAGAAGTAAATGTGCATTTTTAGTAAACATCTGAAGTATGTGTAAAACAAAAAAGCTCTTCCACTGCCATTTCCTCCCCCTGACAGGCTGATGGGAGGTCAAGTGTTAATGATCAATGACGAGTGGGTACGTTTCCTTCCAGGTGACGCTTGCGGCTCCTCCCACCGGCGTCCAGCCCGTCAGGTGACGTGGCCGGTGAACAGGAGGACGCCGTCATCCGGCTCTTGGACTGGGACCTGGCTGGCAGCTCGCGACTCCACAGCATAATGAGCAACATTTGTCACATGAAGGAAATTGCGAAATCTATCATAAGAGAGAAAACAGAATCAGTTCACAAGTGAGACTAAAGATGAAATTAAACAGCCAACACAGCTCAGAGACACCAGCTAAGGAGAAAAGACGCCGGGTTTCGTTTTATTCAGGACCCTGTGCTTCGGTGGTGCTGTCCAGTCCAGAATTGGGGCTGGCTTCTGCCGACCAGGCTTCCAGTGCCGAGTTCCTTCCCTGGGAGCTGGGGGTGGTCAGGGCAGGTTGTGCACACCCCGTATTTCCTGACTGTGGGTCCAGACCATAAATGGTAAAATTCTGGGCCTCTGTCATGGCCCCTCAGCAGATTCTTGGGTGAATTCTGTGACGAAGCCATCCTCAGCCTCAGTGCCACCTCTATTAAGTGGCTGAAGGGCACGTGTCCAAGGCGCAGATCCAAGTACCATTGTTCGGATATAGCGCCTCGTGTCAGCGCTGTAAAGTCAGGCTAAACGGAACGTGCTCCTGTACAGCACAGAGCACACTGTGGACCATGGCTGGTGGTCATCTGATATTATCTCATAATCTGTAACAAATATTCCACCACAGGGTGGTGTGTTGGTGAAGGGCTGTTGTCTGGGAATTCTACACATGTGCACGATTGTTTTGTAAGTTCACAAACTTTGCAATAAAAAATAGATTAAAAAAATAATAGGGTAGGTTGGGGGAAAAATACACCAAATGTAAGATATGGACTGTAGTTAGTAGTAATGCTTTGATGATGCTTTTGTACAGTTTGTAACAAATGTTTCCCAACAATACATGGTGCTGGTGGAGGGGTGACGTGTGGGGCCCCTGTAGGATGTTATGCATGCTTGTTTTGTGGGTTCACAACTTTCACGAAACACTTATTGTTTATAGATGTTCATGTAAGAATAATATATTTCAATAAAAAAGGATATTTTTTAAATAAATAAATAAAGCACAGAGACTCTACCCAAGCCTGGGGGCTCTGCGTGACCTTGAGGACCTCCCCCCTCAAGCCTCCGCCTGTCACGGGGCCACTCGGCCTGGAGCAGTGCAGGCGCTCAGCAGGCAAACGTCCATGGGGCCTGGGCCCAGCGATTCAGCGGGGAACCGAGCCTGTCGTCGTTCTCGCGCCCTGAGCCTTGGTTCTCCGACAGCTCTGCGATTTCCTCCACCCCTGAGTCCTTGTCCTCATATTTTGACATTTACCCACCCAGGTCCTGCCCCAGGTCTGCACCCCCTTGCTCCATCCACCTCTCCTGGGCTCTAAGCCTTGACCCCGCATAAGCGTGGCCAAATGGCAGAGACGTTTGTCCAGTCGCTGGAGCCTCCCAGGCCTCCCCCTGCCCGGCCAAGCCTCCCAAGCCTTGGGCTGACCTTCCAGGGTCTCCTTCGCCCCATCCACACACTGTGACAGCGACGGCTCAGCGAGACTACCGGGTGCCGAGCACTGTGGCAGGCGCTGGGGAAGGGCGACGCGGCCATTGTCCCTTACCACCAAGCAGCGCAGGCTTCGTCTCGGCTGCCGGGAGAAGCTTGAAGAGCAGCGTCTGCTATGACAGTGGCTTGCTGGGTGCACATAACTCAGAGGAGTCGCCTTGGATGCACTTTCTCACCTAAACTGGGGCCATGCAAAGTAGATCAATAAATACAAAATCCAGAACTCAGGTTGCTCTATCAACGTGAAGTCAGACAAACGCATTAGTCAGAATTAACTAAACGTCCAGCTTATCGCGCGGTAGTCACGCAACTTCTCTGAGCTTGACTCCTACTAAGGAAGAGCTGCTGGCACGAAACAGCATCTTCAAAAGTGATTTTAGGGAGTTCGCCAGAGGTACGTAATTATTTCCTGTTTGGGAGGGTTTTCCGTTCTGACTGAGTTACAACCTTCTCTGGGACCGAGTGTCGCCTTCCTCACGTCTGTGCTCCCGGGTCCCATCCAGCTCTCCTCGCTTTCTTCGGGTCTGTTTGCGGAGTCGCTTGGTGTTCCAGGCAGATGCAGGGGAGAGGGAAGGAGAGATGCTTCCAACTCCTGGGCCCTGTAGCCCGGAGAGGGGAGAAACCGTAAAGGAAAACGGCGGATGAAAAGTAAACAAGGGGCTTTCGCCAGGATGGTGGGGTGGAGTTGCTTCCTTAGATGGGCTGGTCCAGGGGCATCTCCAAGGAGGAGGCATTGAAGTGACACCAGGAACATGGGGAGGACCCCGCCTGGCCAGGTGAAAGGGAATGGGAGCCCCAGCCTGGGACCGCAGCGAGCGGGAAGCCACAGCCACAGCAGAGAGGGGGGCTCTGGGATTAGAAAGGAGCAAGCCGCAGGCACGTGGCCTGAGGGAGGCGGGGGTGGAGAGGGGCAGGGCGTGGGGGCACGCAGAGCAGCTTGGGTTTCATCTCAAGGATGTCGACTCTGAGGGTGGACTGAAGGCTTTTTCAGCAGAAGACCGGTATAATCCAGCTCTGTTTTAAGAACATCTCTGGTCCGAATGTGAAGTGATGGAGGGCGGGGGTAGGGTGTGACTGTGTCTAAATAGCTCTGGGTCCTCTTTGCCCAAGGCCGCAGCTCCTGCCTGTGGGACTCGGGTGTGGACTGGGGGATTATCTTGAGCCACATCAGGGCAGTTGCTCTACCTGTTCCCCTGCGTGAAAGCAGCATGTCCCAGGTAGGGGCTGTTCCCGGCCGGACCCCTGAGTGTGAGGAAAAACAAACCCTTGTGGAGGTGAGCCTGTGAGACCTGGGGATTGCTTGTTACTAAAGCACACGTTGGGGTAAGCTGATGGATACAAAGCAGCTAGAAAACGATGCACCGGTTCAGGTGGAAGAAGATGGCGCCTCAAATGAGAATAGCAATGAAGATAAAGAGGAGTGGAGAGATCCCAGCTCTTTGGATGCAGAGTGGAAGGACTTGCTAGTGGAGGATGCGAAGAGCTCTCTCTTAGGCTCACCACTCCCGGTGAGGGTCAAAGCAGGGTGACTGTGAGGGGAAGGCTACAATGGAAGAGAGCCACCACGTGACCCTGCAGCTCCACTCCCAGCTACAGACACAAAGGAACCGAAAACAAGGACGCAGACAGGTACTCTACGCCAGTGTCCAAACAGCCTGATGAGCCAAAAGGTGGAATCAACCCGTGTCCATCTGCAGACCCATGGGTAACAGCAAACCGTGGTCTGCAATGGGGCATTATCCAGCCACAGAAGAGACGAAGAGGCGACACCACGGATGGACCTTGAAGACATCATGTTGAGTAAAATAAGCCAGACACAAAAGCACAAATATTGTATGAAGAATCTAGAAGAGGGAAAAAATGGATTTGTAATCAAGAATCATTTCAAACAGTTTTGTTTCTCCGGCTCTTAACCATTAGTGAAGACAGCCATTGCAATTTCATCCGTAGCAACGAGAAAAGGCAGGGAAGTATCGCTGGTTTACTGGGCTTCACGGAAAATAGCGTCTGCCTGGCAGCTGTGGGCAGCCAGCTTTGGCTCTGTGAATTGACTCCGCCCTGGAAGGGGACACTGATTCTCCACGTTAGTTAGTAATGCACGCCGCCGTCCCCTCTGAGCCTTTAAAAACTGGAAAGGTAGAGGAAACATCGAGACGTGCTGAGTTTCAGAAAACGCCTCCCTCCCGCACACCGCGTCCCGGGTCAGCCAGGAGGCCGCTGCGCTGAGACGGCGACCGGGAGCCGCTGGCGGCCTGGGGACAGATGTGAGGCTCCCACAGGGCTCTCCCCCCGGGCCACTCTTCCCACAGCAGGTGCACGGCCCTCAGCTCGGCCCATCGCTGGATGCCGCCCGCCCCTGGGACCCGTGGTCCCGTCCCCCGCCCGGCCGCGGGCTGCGCCACCAGGACGGCTGCACCTGGCTTTCAGCTGCGCTCGGGCCTCCCGCTAACTTGCTGAGGTTTGCGTCCTGGATCTTTCTTGAAAAGTCGGCTCCCTGGAGCCTCCACTGCTTTCTGGCTCAGCAGCCTCCAGAAACCTCAGCAGGAGACAGGCCAGGGATTGTTTTCTCAGAAGCGCACTCACCTCTGCCCCTGAAGAGGGTAGTTTATGACTTCAGCGAGCATTTCATCCTCGACGTCTAACAAAACGCGTAGCCAGGACGCCAGGCTCATTGAACGAAAGCTAACAGTGTAGTGGGGGCTGCCTGTGGGCTTCCGTGGCCCTCCTTGTTCACCAGCTTCCCTCTTTTCCCCAAATCCCCATTTCACTGCACTTTCCTTCCACTCAGACCTTCTCAGCCTCCCCGCTGGCCTGTGGCCAGCAAGTCTCACAGCCTGAAGTGTGAGTGTAAAGTGGCAAGGATGGAACAAAACAGCTCCCGGGTTGTCCTTTCCTTCCCCACAGCATCAGGAGTCAAAGGAAAACACAGTATTTAAACTGGCAGTTAAGCCCCCGACCCCACCAAGAGCTGAGATGAAGCAGGCGGTTCAAAGCGGAGCGTCCTAAGGAAGGGCCCTGTCCAGATCTGACCCTGCGCAGGCCTCCCGGTCTCTGCTGGACCTGCGTCCTCCCGGCCCCTCGCCCGGGTCTCTGGGAGACGCACAGCCAAAGGCACACTTTTTACGCAAGGCTTGCACTTATCCGCAAAAGCTTCAACTGTGCCAGACCCTGATGAGCTGGAAGTGGAGGCTTCGGACATACCTGAAAGCCAGACTGTGCCCAGCTGCGGAGCTGTCTTCCTGAGGGCCCCTTCCCGCCCACACTCCCGCATTCCACCCCAGCCCCAGCACACTCCCGAGCCAGGGGGCCCGCTTGTCCCAGCACAGCCTCCTACCCGCCGTCCCAGGGGAGAAATGAGAACGCATCTGCAGAAAGAGAACCAAACTCTTCTCCTCTTCTGAGGAAGACCCACTGCCACCATCACTACCTCTTGCTCCAGAAAAACATGCCTAAATTTACCCAAAGGCTCCATGAACTCTAGGAGGTACTCAGATATCCATTCTTTCTAACGAAACAGCATCTCTCAGAAGTGATCTAAGTCCAAGGAGCGAGCGTGGGAGGTCTGTAAAAGAAGGGCAAGTGGATAGAGAGGTTTTGTTAGCGACGGAAGCAGCTCTTCAAGTGGTCTGATCTCAGGGACCCTGGCAGTGCCCAGAAGACTCGCCTACCCAGCCACGCAATCCCTCTCTTTTTATATAACTCCTTAGCTTAAAAACGATTCCTGTTAAAGAAATAGCACAGCAGAGAGTACATTGCAACAATTCTTTACCATTTATACTTTCAGTGGGGAACCTCTCGATCCTTTTGGGAGGAAGAGCTACGCTCAATTTCCACCAAAGCTTTAAAACCTGGCACGCCTGGACCGCCTCTGCCGAATTGCCCTCAGGGCCAATTTATCGGCCACATGAGGAGATCTGTTTCATTGCACATATTCACATGTTTTTAAGCCAGCTTGATTATCTACTTTTCTTTTATTCAGCTGGACTCTCAATAACTTTTAGCTATTTCCAAAAATGAAATTCAAAACTAAAGGATAAAGCCTGGCCACTGTGGAATATATTTTTAAAAATGTACGTGATATTCTGAAGACAACTCCAAGAACATTTTGAGCAAAGGCAGGGGAACCAGGATGCCTATGCCTTGCAAGGAGTTGTCTTTGAAGGGACTCAAAGTCCTCTGGGTGCAAAAGTTGGAGTACGCTTGTTATCTTTTTAATTACCTTAAGAGTAGCACTTCCTGTCCATAGCATACACATTTTAGGAGGCATCTTCTTTCCTAGATTTAGGAAGCCAAGAAGAGCACTGGACAAGAACCTGTGTTTTTCACAGAGATACTTGGAATATTGCTTTCCTGTCGGATGATCCCTTGTCAGTGGGAAACTGGGATGAGATAAAGGGGTCTCCAAAGAGAATGGGAAGGTGCTCTATGATGTACAAAGATCCAAGGATAAAGCAATCCCAAGCTGCTAGAATCCCCAATATTATAAAAAAAACACAGACATGACTCATAAAATACGGCAGACACTGGCAACAAATGAAAACTGGAGAGTTCAGCTAAATAGCATTGATGGCAGCCTAAAGAACAAGGAAAGAAAAAGATTGTTGAAATGTGGCCCATGTTTGAAAATCAGTTCAGGAAAGGAGGGAAGAGTTTGATGCCTCTGTACCAGCCTCAGATATATATATATATATATTAGCCTCTGTACCAGGACTAATGGGAATAAAGAAAAATAGAGCCTATAGTCTGACAGGAGAGCTTTGTAGAAAGTGGCAGGCAAAGTATTTATTACAGGCAGTTAATAAAATAAACACTGAGGAGCAGGAATGCACAGAGCTACGGAGGCAAGTCTGTGTGGAAGACAGTTCTCCAGGAGTCCGCCATGTTTCCGCTGAGAGATTGATAGCCTTTTGCTCAGGACTATCTTTTACAAAGATGTCTGTGAAGCAAACAGCCTTGGAAGACAGACAGTGTGTCTCTGCCCAGGGCAGAGGGCGGAAATTTTTGCTGTCCGGGATAAGAATGAGAATGCCTCTGTTTGGAGCAAAGGTTGAGCATGCTTGCTAATAATCCCTTGAAAAGACTGGACTTTTCTAAGATCAGATTTGTCAGCTGTGACTCGAACACTGCGTGTCCATCATCGGCCTGGGCCTCTCTGCATCGCCCTCGTGGACCTGGAGGACGAGGCCGGCCAATGCAGACATTAGGCTTGCCAGGCGGTGAGTAACAAACTCCTTTGTCTCTGACCCAGGAGTCTTGTGTCTCCTGCCAGCATCCACGAAACTGAGGCAGGCTGCCTTGTTAGCACACACGTGGGATCAAACCTCAGGCACGTCACAGCTCTTGACTGTCTTCAACTTCCAAAGGAAGAATCATGGAGAATCTTTTTTATAATCTCTCAAAGAAACACCTGTTTATTTCTCAGGAGACAATTGAATCAGAGAGATATATATATATGAAAAAGACAGGTGCAAACATTGGGAGGAAAGAAACCTATCAAACACAGAACCAAAATTATGTTTTATTTGACTCATAAATGACAAGAGTCATGAAAGAGGGTGATAGGTGGAGATGACAGATGATTGATAGATATGAATTACTTATCAATAGAGAAATTGGACGGAGAGATAGAGGATTAGATAGATAGACAGACAGACGGATGGATTATAGGTAGATCAGAGGAAAAGATACTGGAGTGCATATCTGGGTGGGTGCATTGGGGTGCGTGTGTAATCACGTGTGTGTATGGATACTGAACATTCATCAATATACAATTAAGCAGACATGCACACAGGAATAAAAACCCATTTGTAGTTCAGAATTTGTGTCTTAAAAAGAGTGTTTCTATTTGTAAGGCAAGACAA
Organism: Tolypeutes matacus; assembly: GCA_026826555.1. Lineage (NCBI taxonomy): Eukaryota > Metazoa > Chordata > Mammalia > Cingulata > Chlamyphoridae > Tolypeutes > Tolypeutes matacus. The sequence goes on along the minus strand of JAKSZT010020074.1, from coordinate 5,232,721 downwards.
TGAGCTCCTCACTGAGATGAGTTGAGGATGAAGTTAGTTGGCTTTTTCTTTATTTTTCTCTTTGGTCTCTTTGGTGAACCTTCAGGAGAAATGATGCTGTAGGAAAATTAGGTCTAAAATTGCTTCATTCATTTCCATTTTATTGCTTGTTCCCTCAAAGAGAAATGGAAGAGCAATAAACGATCTCCCGCCTCAGCATTTTCAATTTGTATTCGCTGTGCTTTGTGTCTCCAGTTCAGACATGTCTGTGTCCTGACCTTCCCTTTAATTTAGTTCTCATATATTTTTAGCATTTCATCTCATGGTGTCAAAGACTTGTGGACATTTCACAGACCTCTGAGGCTACATTTCACGAAACTCTTGACTGCTCGGCTCAGTTTCTGCCCACAGCACCTGCGCGCGGTGGAGCGTCTGGGCACGTTTCCCCGGAGCACGAGCTTCTGTGCGTCAGCATGGACCTGGCAGGGAAAATGAATGGAGACCCAGATGTAGGCTGCCTCTAGACTAGAAGACACGCAAGCAGCAGGCGCGGAGTGAGACACCACCACCCTCCCCTCACGTGGTGACCGAGGGAACGCGCCTGGCCGCAGCCCAGCCCCAGAGGGGGCTGCCAAGGCACAGGCCCTCCTCCAAAACCCTGTGCCCCCCTCACCTGCTTCAGGCGCAATCGCCCTCCCCTCGCTTTTACTCAGTTTTCCTGTCAACACCAGGGACCTGGCGTCCCCCTGTCCTCCTGGTGGTCAGTGCCCATCAGGAACTAGTGCAGGCACCGCTGCACCCCGCTTCACCCCTCACCCTCTGGGAACGCGGAGCCGTGCACATCTGCCTTATAGCACCCCTTCCTTACTATAATCTGTGCTCAGAAGACAGCTTCCATTTCTTACATGGCTTTTTAAATCTATCGCATGTTATGTTGTTGTGTATTATATAGATATAGATAGAGATTTACTTGTTTACCTCTCCAGGGGCTACGCAGTCTCATTCCTAACATGAGACATCCTCAAGACAGGCTTTCCTCTTTCACTTTTGACCTTGTTACTTTTCCAGTAACTTGGAGTCCAGGTCCAGAAAATTGCCAGAAAACCCGTATTTCTATAAAAGTGATTGAAAAGAGTGATCTTGCTGACTTGCTCCATGAGAAACAGAGTTAAATCCTGTTCCCAACGGAAACCCCAGGGCGGGAGGGCCTCCTGGCAGCCCACTATTTCTGCCCCTTTTGGGTGTCGGCTTCGGCAGCAGTTCGGGAGTGGGCACAGGGAAGAGTCTTTTCAAACTCCCTCGATGCCTGGCCAGAGGCCACCAGCGTTCAGTCTGCTCGGGGGTCCCCCCACCCTGGCTTCTCTGCTTTAACCCGGCTTGAACTACTTCCAAATCTCTGGGTTCATTTCAGTTCTCAACCCATCTGCAAAGCAGGTTCTCCTGAAGCATCCTGCTTCTCCCGAATGGGGGAGCCTTTCCCTGCCTGCTGCAGTCCAGCGCCTTCCTCCGAGATGCCCTTTGGTGATGGGACTTAAGCTCTGTGTCTCCCAGGAACGTGCCATTGCAGTGGAAAGCAGCAGGTAAACATACACGAGGGCATGCTTGTACCCTCCTAACTCGTCACCACCGAAATGTCCCCTCCAGTCAGTCAACAGGTATCCTGGAGAGGCCAGCCCCTGCCCCTCGCCGGAAGGCCCAGCAGCATGGGGATTCAGGAGGCCTGGCCCTGCTCCCGGAGCTTTCAGCCGCTCGGAAATACCAAGGGCTGTTTCCTTTTGTTTCCATAATCGATATGGAGCACTCAAGCTCGGAAACGGCAAATGCAGTCATCTGTTTCAAGACTTTGGGGCTTTCCCTGGTAATTTACAGAAATCAAATAGAAAACACTCCACGGCTGAAACATTAAAACCATCCTCTGTATAAAGAGAGCGGCTTTGTAACGCAGACTTTAGGGCTGCACGGCTGTGTAAGGAGGCCTTGTCCTCGGGCGGAGATGCCCGAGCTCTGAACCAAAGTGACAGTGTCTGGGCTGTGACACAAAAACGCTGCGTGGTTTCAGAAAAGCCACTTAACCTTTGAATTTCCATCTGTTAAATGATGGGCTGGAGAAACTGTTCTCTTAGCTCTCAGGTCTGAAACTCGATGATTCTAAGTGTGAAAGTATTTCAGGTGTGAAAGACTGCTCTGAACACATTTCTGACGGGGCTCAGTAAGACAAAAAACCTCAGAAGCAGGAGGATGCGCTGGGTGCCGGGCCCGCACTGCCCTGGGCTTCCTCCCCACGCGCAGGAGGCCGGACGTCCGCCTCAGCCTGCCCCAGACCCCACCCTCCTCTCTCCGCAAGGGCAGGTTCAGCACCCCATCAAGACGCCAGGGCCTGCTCTGCTCCTCTTCTCCCCTCAGTGAGCATCTTCCCAAACTTACCAGCAAAATCAGGTTGAAAAACACTGTTTTCATGTGGTTTTTTTGCCATTTGTATATCTTCTTTGGACAAATGTCTATTCAAGTCTTTTGCCCAGTTTTTAATCAGGTCATTTTATTGTTGAGTTGTAGCATCTCTTTATATATCGTGGATATTAAACGCTTATCAGATACGTGATTTCCAAATATTTTTTCTCATTGAGTCAGCTGCCTTTTCACCCTTTTGACAAAGTCCGGTGAGGTGCAAAAGTGTTGAATTTTGAGGAGGTCCCATTTATCTATTTTTTCTTTTGTTACTCGTGCTTTAGGTGTAAAGTCTAAGAAGCTACCACCTACCACAATGAAGATGTTTCCCTACATTTTCTTCTAGTACTTGTATGGTCCTGGCTTTTATATTTAGGTCTTTAATCCATTTTGAGTTGATTCTTATATAGGGAGTAAGATAGGGGTCATCTTTTAATCTTTTTGTTATGGATATTGAGTTCTCTCAGCACCATTTGTTAAGAGACTCTTTTGTCCTGTTAACATGGACTTGATAGGTTTGTCTAAAACCAGTTGGCTGAAGAAGTAAGGAATTATTTCTTGACTCTCAATTCTATTCCACTGATCAATGTGTCTATCTTTGTTTTGACCACTGTAGTTTTGTAATATGTTTCAAGGTCAGGCAGTGAAATCCCTCCCACATTGCTCTTCTTTTGTAGAATGCTTTTGGCTATCTGGGTGTACTTTCCCTTCCAAATGATTTTGGTAATTTTCTATTTCTGTAAAGTAGGCTGTTGGGATTTTGATTGGTATTGCATTGAATCTATAAATCAGTTTGGATAAGATTGACATCTTCACAATATTTAGCCTTCCAATCCATGAACATGGAATGTCTTTCCATTTGTTTAGGACTTCACTGATTTCTTTTAACACTGTTTTATAGCTTTCTACATATAGGTCCTATACTTCTTTGGTTAAATTGATTCCTAGGTATTTGAGTCTTTTGTTGCTATTGTAAATGGAATTTTTTCCTTTATTTCCTCCTTAGACTGTTCAATATTACTGTATAGAAACATTACTGATTTTTGCATGTTGGTCTTATATCCTGCCATTTTGCTGAACTTGTTTATTAGCTCAAGTAGTTTTGCTGTAGACAATTCAGGATTTTCTAAATATAGGATCATGTCATCCACAAATAGTGAGAGTTTTACTTCCTCTTTTCTTATTTGGATGACTTTATTTTTTCTTGTCTAATTGCTCTAGCTAGAACTTCTAGCACAATGTTGGATAACAATGATGACAGTAGGCATCTTTGTCTTGTTCCTGATATTAGAGGGAAAGCTTTCAATCTTTCCCCATTGAGTACAATGTTGGCTGTGAGTTTTTCATACATGTCCTTTATCATATTGGGGAATTTCCATTCTATTCTTATTTTTTAAGTGTTTTTTTTTTAATCAAGAAAGGATGTTGGATTTTGTCAAATGCCTTTTCTGCATTAATCAAGATGATCTTGTAGGTTTTTCCCTTCAATTTGTTAATGTGGTATATTATGTTAATTGATTTTCTTAGGTTGAACCACCCTTGCACACCAGGAATAAATCCCACTTTGTTGTGGTATATAAGTCTTTTTATATGCTGTTGGATTTTTTTTGCAAGTATTTTGTTGAGAATTTTTGCAACTATGTTCATTAGAGAGATCGGTCTGAAATTTTCTTTTCTTGTAGTATCTTTATCTGGCTTTGGTATTAGGGTCATGTTGGCTTCCTAAAATGTGTTGGGTAATTTTCCCTCCTCTTCAATTTTATGGAAGAGTTGAAACAGGACTGGTGTTAATTCTTCTTTAAATGCTTTGTAGAATTCACCTGTGAAGCCATCTAGTCCTGGATTGATGACAGATTCAATCTCTTTCATTGTGATTGGTTTGTTAAGTTCTTATATTTCTTGTAGTTTCATTGTAGGTTGTGCATTTCTTGGAATTTGTCCATCATCTAGGTTGTCTAATTTGTTGGCATACATTTTCTCATAATTTCCTCTTATGATCCTTTTTATTTCTTTGGGGTCATTTGTAACTTCATTTCTGATTTTATTTATTTGCATCTTCTCTCTTTTTTTCTTTGTTAGTCTAGCTAAGGGTTTGTCAATTTTATTGATCTTCTCCAAAAACCAGCTTTTGGTTTTGTTGATTATCTCTATTGGTTTTTTTTTTTTTTTTTTTCTGTTCTCAATTTCATTTTTTTCTGCTCTAATCTTTATTATTTCTTTCCTTCTACTTTCTTTGATAATGGTTTGCTGTTCTTTTATTGGTTTCTCCAGTTGTTCAGTTAGATCTTTGATTTTAGCTCTTCTTTTTTAATGTAGGCATTTAAGGCTATAAATTTCCCTCTCATCACTGCCTTTGCTGTATCCCATAAGTTTTGATAAGTTGTGTTCTTATTTTCTTTTGTCTCAATATATTTACTAATTCAATTTACAATTTCTTCTTTGACCCACTGATTATTTAGGAGTGTGTTGTTCAGCCTCCACATGTGTGACTTCACCTCTTTCCCATCTATTATTGGTTTCCAGTTTCCTTCCATTATGATCTAAGAAGGTGCTTTTTATAATTTCAATCTTTTTATATTTATTGAGACCAGCCTTGTGACTGAACATGTGTTCTATCCTGGAGAAAGATCCATGAGTATTTGAGAAGAATGTATAATTCACTCATTGATTTGGGATGCAATGTTCTGTAAATATCTGTTAAGTCTAGCTCACTTATCATGTTGTTCAAGTTCTCTGTTTCCTTGTTGATCTTCTGTCTAGTTGTTCTACCTAATGATGTCAGTGGTGCACTGAAGTCTCCAACTATTATTGTAGAGATGTGTATTTCTCCCTTCAGTTTTGCCAGAGTCTGCCTCATGTGTTTTGAGGCACCCTGATTAGGTGCATTGATTTTTATGACTGTTATTCTTCCTAGTGGATTGTCCCTTTTATTAATATATCTTCTGTATCTTTTATAACTTTTTTGCACTTAAAGTCTGTTTTGTTCAATATTAATATAGCTACCCCCTGCTTTTTTTGGTTACTGTTTGTGTATAGCATTTTTTTCCAACCTTTTACTTTCAGCCAGCTTGTATCCCTGGGTCTAAGGTGAGTCTCTTGTAGGCAGCATATGGATTGGGTCATTTTTTAATCCATTCTGTCAGCCTATATCATTTGATTGGGATGTTTAATCCATGCACATTCAATAATATTACTGTAAATGCATTATTTACTTCTACCATCTTATTCTTTGGTTTTCATATGTCATATCTTATTTTTATTTGTCTTTTTACTCTTTTGGTTATCCTTTCCGCTATTCTTTCTTCTATACTCTCCTCCAAGCCTCTCTCTCCTTTCTTTTTCTTTCAGACTATAAGGTCTCTTTAATATATCCTGTAAATATGGCTTCTTTTTTATGAACTCTCTTAGTCTCTGTTCATTTGTGAATATTTTAAACTCACCTTCATATTTGAAGAACAATTTTGCTGGATAACAAATTCTCAACTGACAGTTTTTCTCTTTCAGTATCCTAATTGTATCTTTTTCCTGCATGGTTTCTGATGAGAAATCCATATTAAGTCTTACTGGGCATCCCTTGTATGCGATGATTTTCTTCTTCCTTGTTGCTCTAAGAATTTTCTCTTGATCTTTGACATTTGACATTCTCAGTAGTTGTGCCTTGGAGTAGGTCTATTCTCATTTATTCTGATTGGAGCACTCTGTGCTTCTTGGACACATAAGTTCATTTCTTTCATTAGAGTTGGGAAATTTTCAGCCATTATTTCCTCAAATACTCTTTCTGCCCCTTTTCCCTTCTCTTATCTTTCTGGAAATCCCATGGCATATATGTTGTTGTGTTTCATGTTATCATTCAACTCCCTGAGCCCTTGCTCAATTTTTTTCCATTCTTGTCTCTTTCCTTTTCTTTCTTCAATTTCAGCTCTTCTCTCTTCTGTATCACTTATTCTTTCTTCTATCATTTCAAGTCTGCTGTTGTATGCTTCTAATGCATTTTTCATCTCACCTTTCATGTCTTTCATTCCCACGAGCTTTGTTAATTTTCTATTCAGGTTTTCAAATTCTTCTTTGTGCTTGCTCCATGTGTTCTTGATGTCTTTTATCTCTTTAGCCATATTGTCTTTCAACTCATTAATTTGATTTTGGAAATTTGTGTGCATCTCGTTGATTAATTGTCTCAAATCCTATGTCTCTTTCTGGGGCTTTGATATATTCATTTTCTTTGTCCATTTCTTCCATTTTCTTGGAATGGCTTGTAATTTTTTGCTGATCTCTAGGCATCTAATGAGGATTGTGTGTTTACACAATGCTCGATTTCTCTCTCTTTCATAGGGATTTAGTGGAAAGCAGCTGTGTGTTACTGCTATTCCTTTATTCTTGGTCCAATCTATACTGGGTCTTTAGGATTGTCCCTGTTAGTTGTTCAAATCTGAGCCTTGGACCCAGTAATGGGTTGCAGACCTGCTTCCAACAGCCTTGGGGAGGGAGACTGTAAAGTCTGGGAAAAGCCTCTCTTATTTGCTTTTAATTTCCTCATGTGCACTTCCTTGGGCCACCAGCAGATGGCATCTTTGGCAGCCCTATCATTTCCAAGCCTTGTTAGAGTGTGTTTGCTGCAACATGGATCAGATCCGTGTAATAAAGGATCCTACCTGGAGGCTAAGAGCCTCATAATTCAAACGTTCTCAAAAACAGTTCTCCAGCCTTCGTTGGCTGCTCCCTCCCTTTTCCAGGGTAGGAAATAATTCCACTCCCTTCTTCATCTTCAACAACCAGCCCTCGTCAGTAGAGAGGGAGAGTGAGAGGGTCAGATCTCTTTAGTTCCTTGCAGGCTCCCAGGGTAAACAATGGCGTGGCCAGACCCACCCTGGAAGCATTTGTGGGACACAGCAGACCTAATTTGTGAGTCAAAAGCCAAGTCAGCCTTAGGCTGTGTTCCTCTTTCTCCCTTTCCTGGGGAGGTGGATCCCTAGGCTCCCCTTTGTCTGTAGCTGCTGGCCCGGAGGCCTGATATTTCAAAAGTGTCTATGGAGTGGGGAATGATGTTGGCAGTTGCAGCTGCTGCTTTTAACTCATAGTTTTGCCATCATGATTCTTTTTATTTGCCCCTCTCTCTTCTGAGTGCTGTCCAGGCTTCCCCTGGTGTCCTAAATCCTAAAAGGTGTTTTTCCAGGCTGTTTCTGCCTGTCCTCTAGCTATTTTTCTGGGAGAGAAGAGAGTCCCATGTCTTTCTAGTCTGCCATCTTCCAAGAAATTCTCAGCAGACATTTTCTTTGCACAATTTAATTATATAGTTACTTAAAGAAAAATGTGTTAATCCATAAAATTTATTTTCATGTAAAATAGTCCTGGAGGGGCTTCACTGCTCAAAGGAAACACATTTTAGATATTAGTTCTGAGAAAAACTGTGTCCAGCTTATTCCTTACTTTATAATGAAGAAAATCATAGCTTTGATTGTAAGTCCCAGTCTCTACTGACTTAAAGGCATAGAGTTAATGACAGATGTACAGTTTTCTGATTTAATTGACAGCCTGAGGGTCTTTAAATCAAAAAGTTCACCCTCATTAAACCTTGGCTAAAAGTGAAATTACATGGCAAATTATCCATTGATCTACAGTCTTAGTTTGCTGGGGCTGCCACACAAAGTACGAGAAACCGGGTGGATTGAAAGAATGGATTTATTCTCTCTCGGTTCTGGAGGCTGGAAGTCTGAAATCAAGCTGTCACAGGGCTGCGCTCCCTCAGCCGTCTTAGGGAAGAAGCCACTCCCTGCCTCTGCCCTGGCTTCTGGCCATGGTTGGCTGGCCGCCCGTGGCATTCTCCATCTTCTCCCCTCTGTAGGACTCGCTCTGCGTCTGAATTCCCTCTTCATATAAGGACACAAGTCCTATTGGGTTAGTGCCAACCCTACTCTACTTTGGCCGCATCTTAGCTAATCACATCTTCCTTATTCTGAGGTTCCAGGGGTTAGGGCTTCAACATCGCTTTTGGGGGGATGCAATTCCACCCCCAATGCCCATAAATGCTGTTATGAAACAACGCCACAGAGCAAAGCTTATTCCCATTCTCTATTCCCATGTTGTCCTTAGAAGCACACACTAGCCACCACTAGAGGAACACAGCTTAACTCCCAGCATTTCCAGCTCACACTGAAGTGCTTACATAATGACTGTATCATGTATGTAAGCACTACGTGCAGTTAATGTATGCGTTTTCACTCCTTCGTGGCTTCAGTCTCTCTGTGGTAGCTCATAATACTGTGAAATGGCTAAAGATATACAGACTTTATATGTATGGCACCAAATAGCAATTTTCTTTGATGCCACACAAACCAACTTCAAGAGCATGATGAATAGAAATAAACCATTTTTTATTTTCTTTGTAGTGTCCTAATTTAAAAAGTCACAGCAAATCATTTTTATTAGGTGTCTAGAAACAGTGGGCCATAGTAAAGTGATCTAAAAAAATGCTAAATATTGATGGGACTCTGGGTTGCATGGCTGTGTTTGCACATTTCCAAATTTTATTTGTTGTGTAAAATAACCACAATATTACTTTGGAGTCTCTTTAAAGCTCATCTTACAAGTCTGTTATCTGTGATTTCTCTTTTCCTTCTCTAGATCAAAACTTCTCACAGTTGTTCCACAGGAAATTGTTATGTACCCACATCAGCTGTCTTGTGGACACAAGCCTTAAGTATTAACAAAGTAGCTGCAAGAGAATTTGGCACCTGGTAATTGTATCATTTTCAGAGCTTGCTAAGTCAGAGGCCATCCAGCGATAAAGGTCAGTGCAGGAGAAATGAACTAAATTGTACTTTGCCAGTTAGGAGAGAAGCAGCTGTATGCTTCATGTGGCAGTGGGTAGCCGATATCAAAAGAGAGAAACATTCATGCAAACACAGGTATGCCTGCAGCCAAGGGCGTCAGAAGCATTCACTTCTTCCTCCAGCCATGCCCCTGCCAACAACAGGGTATAATGATTGGCATCTGTATTACTCTCTCACAGTTATGGGGCTCAACACCTGAAACCTGCCGTGGAGAATCCTTCCTGGCATCTTGATCTGGAGTGGGCCACCCGTCCTTGGCTTTCCTCGGCTCGTGGCCAAATCACTCCATCTTCTCGTGGCCTCTCCCCTGTGTCTGGCTGTCACTCTGTCCAAATCCCCCTCTTTTTATCAGGACAACAGCTGTTTTGGATGACCGTCCACCCTGCCACAGGATGAGTTCATCTTAACTAATTCCATCTGCAAGGACCCTTTTTCCAAATAGGGTGACGTTCGTGGAGCAGGAGTCAAAGACAGGACTAGACCTGTAACAGCTTGAACCCCCTTTCCTAGGCCGGCCGAAGGCGCACTCCCTGGGAACTTAGAGACCCACCCTGATTTGGAGGGGATCAAGGAAGGCCCTGGGTTATCCTGGTGCTGCGCTGTCAGGGTCTCCGAAGAAGAGTGTTTTCTCTCCACTGGGCAGTAGGTGGAGAGCTTTGGCGAGAGCTGGATGAGCTAGTCCTGCCTGAAGACCTTCTCTTCCTGACACTTACATCATGGGACCAAAATGCTCCATCTTTCCCCTATTTTGGCAAGATTGGTGAATAAGGTATATTCATGACTCCCAAACAACTGGCTTATTTGCTTAAATGTGCCAAACAAAACAATCAGTTTATTTAAAAAGAAACAAGCAAACAAAAAAAGATGTCAAATTAAATTTGTTGGGTCACTTAATTGAAAGAAAAATTTGACTCGAATGGAGACTCAGGTCATGCCTGAGTTGTGACCTACATGGAGAAAGTGAAGAAATGGCATGAGTGTTGGTATTAAACTTAAAGAACGGACTGGAAAGCATTAGTTGAAGAGGAACCAAATTTCTGCCTTTTCTGTATCAAGCAAAGGTGGACAGATAGAAACGTTGATAATCCAGTATTTTTAGCCAGGGTTTTCTGGGAATCAAGCTACATCTTACACGATAAACCTTTTAGTAGCATCATACAATTTAATCTTTATAATTTTACATTTCTTCTACCTATAATATGTTAGTGACTTTTTCCTAAGTACCTCCAACTTCAAATAATTTGACCTATGTCAGTAATGGACTCAAATTAAGTTCTCCAATGAACATTAACCTTGCCGATTACAGAAGTCCACTGGGGATTCAAACTATGAGAACAAAATAAATTTTAACATAATACGAAGGTTATTTTTTAAATTTCAATAATTTCTATTCATCTTCTTTGTGCCTAAACTTTGTTATATATGAGCACTACACTTGTTTTCCTATTCCTCATGGGCTGTGCTTGCGTTTTCCCACAGTGCTTTCTTCATCCTCATATAGCTGTACTTAAGTTATCCTCTTTTAGAAGTAATGAGCAGAAAGGGAAAGACAAGGTGAAATGGAAATGGACGCTCCCCTTACCTGTAAAGGGGCTATTGCCGTAGAAATATGTAACCTACAACTTTTCATGTTTCATGCAAAGCATGATTCACATTCGTAATTGGAAATAACATTTGTTCTTATCATAAGAATGTGAATGGCAGAGAATTCTTGGTCCTGGAAGAACTGTGAACTTAATTATTATGCCTTTATTTTTTTTTAGGTATCTCTTGGATTTGTCATTATGGTGTGTGTATAATGTCTTTCCTTCCAAATGAATAAGACTTCGAATCACCCCTAACTTGTACAAATTGAACTAGGGATTTTGAGTTTATATAATCAATAAAGTAGAATACAATTTTGAATGAAACCTTGTCCTTATGGAATGTTCAACCCAGTTCTAAGTTTCTGCTTACAAAGATATCTTTTGGATTCTCTTTTAAGCTAGAATACATGCAAAAGTATCAAAGACAGAAATTTAGAGTAAGTGGGATCCTAGGCAGGGGTGAAATTTCTCTGACTTACAGAGATATTGGGGTGTCTAAAACCAATGGAAAGAGCAGAAAAGCACTACAAAGAAGGAACTCCTGGGTTTTTATTAAAACATACAAGTCTGCTCTGTGGAGTTCATAGTCCTTTGATGGACAAAGTCTTCAGTTGACTCTAAGGAATGATTGTCTACCTTGGGGACACCTCTCCAACTCAACAAGGGAAGTCAGTGGGGAAGAGAATTCTCTTTCTTTAAGTCAACTTTTTGCATCTATATTATAATCCAAGGCAATACAGAAGTGAATACCTGTGTTGCAGGGTTTTCATCTGGCTCATTTGGTACAGGAAAGAGTTTCTCTTCCCATAGCACTGCTTCCTTGGAAGGCTGGAGCTGTTCTGCTGATTTATGCCTTGTCTGCATCTGTGGCACTGCCCTTGGGCTGTGGAGGCTGAATGCTGGTGTCGTCACCATGTACGTGGGCAGGTTCTCTACCCAATGTATACAGAAATTAACACTGTCTCATCAGGATTTGGAGGAAAGAATTTTATTACTAGGCAGCCAAATAAGGAGACAGGAGTGGCTGCTCACCTCTGTCTACCCAAGCTACGGGGTGGTGGTGGTAGAGTTAGGGTTACTTACATGGCTATGGAGGGGGCTGGCCTAGGGAAATGGGGTAGGATGGAGTGAGATGATGCAGGTCAGGAGGCTGGCTTATGTGGGGCATGTGCACTTGCAGATCATGCTTGTTCATTCATTCCATGTCCAAAAGGAGCCATTTAGCATGTTGAGTGGGCATGACTTTTACTATTCTAATTAGGTGGAGGTGACTTTAAGTCAGAGTTTTGTTACTTTGCACATGTACAGGGAAGGGTAGCTAAAATGTTTCTATTTTGTCAGTTAGGCCAGCAGATAAGATGGGGAAAGAAACAAGAACTAAGCTTTTAGTGAAGCAACTTACTCATTAATAGTCACTAGTGGGCAGACTAAGAGAAAAACAGGAATTGAGTCTTTGCAAGCAAGTAAGTAACTATATTAGATTGGGGGTGGTGATGGTGGAAATAAACTTGCTGGGGGTCGTTTCCACTGAGGGGCAGGTTTCAGCCTGCAGGCCTCGGTGCCTGGGGCTGTGACTAGAGCTGCATACAAGACTGAGGGAGGCAGGCTGGGACCAGGGAAGGGAGGGGGAGAGCAGCCTCAGAGCCTAGCTGCAGCCTGCGAGGCTGAGTGCCAATCTCGACCTCTAACCGTCACCACCTAGGACTCCACTGTCCCTCACTGCCCCTTCCAGTCTGCTCCCCAAGAGCTGCAGAGTGGGAACTACCAAGATACAACACAAAACGGAATGCCTGCTATTTGGAAGGAGGCGTGGGGTTTTCAGCAATTCTCTTGGAGAAAGCTATTTTTCTTCATAAAAAACACAAGCACAAGTGCATCCTCACAGACATAGACACAGCATTAGGGTGTAGCAGCATAGCAGAGAGAAGGTTGTCCTTTACTGCAGGCTCTGACAATGGTGAAGAAAATGGACTGTAGGAAATTAGCCAACAGTATTTCAGCAGGAGGTCCAGAAATTATCTATCAAAGATTCAGGGCCCTGAGGCAATAAATGAGGAATTCCACCTCATTTATTCAAATGATCTGAGCAAGTAAAATGATGACAAAGCACCTGGCAACTTGTGCCCACACTTTTGACAAGCTTACTGCTAACTGATTGTTTGGGCCCAGCTCTCACTCCAAGAGAAATAGATCACTTTTGATTTCAGTTGACATTTCCTGTAAGTGCATATCTTTTGTTTTTATTTATTTTAGTGAAACTGAAATCAGATTCTGTTACTCCTTGGGAGGAAATGGCGGCTTGGTGATTTGGCTGCACCCTGTGGCCTTTAAAAGCAAGCAACGAAGTAACCATCCAATTAACAGTGGCTGGGACAAACAATTGGGGAAAACTCATAAAGCACAGGTGTTCCTGCTTCACCGCCGCAGCAGACAAACTCGGCATGGGGGCCGCTATACCAGCAGGAACATAAACTAGTCCCCCAGGTGGGGTCCGCCAGCAGAGCCGCTCTAGATACACCTCCCTGCCCTTTTACCCTTATTGGACATCCTGCAGCTCATACACACAACAGGTGATGTGGCTGACGCATGAGACATCCCTACTTGGCACTGACAGAGCTGTAATCCGGGCGGCAGATTACAACCACAGATGGCAAGTGACGTCACAAATTTAGGCAATCCATTGTTGAGTTCACCAAATATTTATTGAACGTTTACCATTACCCCTTGTGCTAGGCCACAAGCAAGCAACACCAAATAAGATCCAGACTCACCCTCAAGGAGTTCACAGCTAAGTGATGTTTAGAGATGACGTCCATAAGTGTGGTTGGGCCAGCAATGGAAGCATAGGCTGCATCTGGCTCCTAAAGACAGGCTCCGCCAGCTCGGTCAGAGCCACTTCTCTGAAGGAGGTGGCTGAAGAGCGCGGCATCGCGGAGCTGCAGAGGGTCAGAGCAGAGGTGAACTTGGAGGTCATCCAGTTCTCAGCCTGGGAAGCTCCATGCCCAACTGGGTGTGGGTGGAACCGGGTGAGGAGGTAGGTGTGCTTTCCTAAGGTGGAGAAGCGGGCGGAATTGCTCCAACACTAGGGAAAAACTGACTGCCAAATAGAAGGCACTAGCTGTGAAGCCGTTTGTGGAGGGCAAGACGCCAAGAACACTGGAACCAAAGGAAAATCACGTCTTGGCCAAAGGCGTTTTCAGTGAAAATCCACTGAGCACCTACTGCATGCGAGGTGGTATAAAGTGTTTCACAGATCAGAAAGAAAACATGGTGGAATCTACTCAGCCCGAGCGTACAAGGGCAGTGAAAGGGGAAATCGCCTTCCTGTTTACAGGACGTTAGCGTGGGAAAAGATGGCCAGGTCTTCGCGGGTGCTGGAGAAAGTCAAGGAGGAGGGAATACGAGATGGAGTCTGACTGCAATAGGGGCCTCGGACTCCACTAAGACGCTGCGGAAGCCCCAGAGACAATCACTGCCAAGCCAACGGCCATTTACACCTCCAAGACCCAAAGGAGAGAAGCACCGAGGACTCCTGCCAAGTCAAGACTTCAGGTCTCCTAGTGGATTTTGTGCGTGTTTCACCAGATACCTCCGGGTATTTTAAGCTCACTTTTCGTTGATGAGGTCCCATCCCATTTAGCATTTATTCTAATTGGAAATTTTTACTTAGCTTCTTGAAAAGAGGCAAACACGTCAACATCATGGAACATATCACATTTTCCTTGTAAATGTTTTGTAATAAATTAGAAACTGTATGGCAGTTAGTTCAATATTACCCATACAGGATGCTTCCTCTGAGCAATTGCCTTGTTTCCATGGCAACAGCCTCTCTGCCCATCCTATGCTGTGACTGGGAAGTAGCAAATTGGGTCTGCTCAGTAAAGCTAAGGAAAATGGTGAATTTGGGGAGGGATACTTGGGAAGGGGGATTGTGCGTTTGATGCTAACTGGGTTAATGAACAAACTAACTGCTATTTATGCAATTTATCAACGGGTTCATTAAGCAGATCAAAACAATTAATAAGGGCAGAGCAGCAAGACTGGAAAACAAAAAAAGCACAGCAAATTCTGTAGCAAAAAGGCAGGTAGGAAACGACAGCTAGACTCTCTGGCACCTCCTGCCTTGCGGGAGGCTTCTGGAAAGGTCCTGGGCCCAGAGAGGAGGGTGCAGGCAAGGCTCTAGCAGGCCTTTGCCTCGGTGGCATCTGCCAGGACCTCACACCGCCCAGAAGACTCTGAGCTGGCAGTGGAGCCTGCCAGGATGCTCTGACATCGTGAGAAAACATGGTACTCTCTCGGCTGTGACACTCCAAGGAACCTCAGATAAAAATGAATCGGGAGCATTGCATGGCGGGCGCTGTGGGATTTCAAACAGAGCAGAAGGAGAGGGAGCTTCTGCAGAGCAGAACACGGGAGGCTCTGAAGGGGGCTAGGGCGGCCGGGAGAAGGGGCAGCAGCGGAGGAGGGACCTGAAAAACCCCTGGCTGATAATAGCCCCTGTGACTACTTCCAATTCAGGCCTCTCTTGGAACCTCAGCCACAGGGTTGAAGACAAACGTAACACCTTGGAGAAATACCCGGACTAATTCACTCAAGGCCTTTATTCTACTTAGTGGGATAAACTTTACTAATGCAGAATCTCTCATTAAATGATTATGTACCTGAGAAATTTTCTAATTGGAAAGAAAAAAATAAATATTAACTTGAGATAAAAAGGGGATAAAGAAATACAAAAAAGGGATTATTCCATTGTATACAATTCCTCTGCTTTTAAAGTGGCTACCTTTAACAAAAGTTGAAAGAAGAATCAAACATATTGATTGAACCAACTATCTGGAAAATGAAAAGATAAACATGCTTTGAAAAGGATCTTAAAAATAAGGCCTTGAAAAAATAACTGTAATATGACTCAGTTTCTGCTGCTCTCTTTTCTACTCATGGACTTCGGGACAAATGATTTGTATTTCATCGGTTCTATACTTATATTGCCCTATGAAAATTCACCAAAGCTTTAAAGGGAAATACCTATGAGTGTAATGTTCAAAGAAAATGTTTTGAAAATGCTGTTTTTCTTCTATTTATAAAAGCATGTATCTTAGCACATTTAGTGACTGAAAACCTTTTTGCTTGATTTAATGTATACTACAAGAAACAACCTATGTTAATTCTAAATTCCATAATATTCAATATTTAATATTTAACATATAATCTAAGATATCTACACCTCAACTCAAAATGCTTCAAAATTATCCACAAATCTAGCTGAGTCAAATAGCATCACAATATTCAGCCGGCCCAAAATTAAATGACTGATTCCAAATATGTCACCAACATCTAGCCTAAGACATGACACCATCAATAGCAAACATCAACTAAATTTCTATTAAGTTAATTCGTTAATGGGGACCAAACGAGCACCTTGTTTCCGCTCGCCAGTGGGTCCAGCATGTCGTGTTAGGAGCACGGCACAGCCTAGCCCTCTCTGACTCAGCCGCCGTTCCATGAGGCCCCTCTCCCTGCTGAGCGGGCATTCTCTCCTTGCCACTCAAGCTCCCCACAAGTTCTCCTTGACGTCCCTTCAGTCCTGACTCTGTATTCTTTTCCATTTCTGCTAGTGCCACCTCCATGGCTTTGCCAGCCAAGTTCACACTGATCTTCCTAGATTATCATGAAGCAGTCGCAGCAAGCCTACCAAGCACCACCTCTGTGTGCAGAGCTCTCCACTACGAGTTTTGGACATAGTGTCTGCCCTAACCTATTGGAAGAGGTAAGACCTACACACATGAAGGACAACCTACAATAAACCAGCAGACAAGGGCAGACAGGAGATACAGACCCAAATATCCATTGGTGGGTTAGAAAATGGAATGAATGGAAACTCAATAGGTGGAGAGAGAGAGGGAAACTAATCTGTATGGAGCAGCTGTTTTTCATCAGATCCTGTGCTGGGGAACTTCATTCATTTCTCACATCCAAACTTTGAGATGGATCTTTTCATACTATTAGGTCTATGAGGCCCAGGAATGTTTCAAAACCTGCCCAGAATCCTATTTTTCCTGGGTCTCTGAGCAGACATTCTAGTTCACGTCAATGCTGTTTTCACTCCAGGCAGGAGGGATGAGACCGGGCTCTAAGGCCCTGAGGTAGCATTATGCACAGGTGTGCTGGGCGGAAAATAATTGCAGCAATCATCAGAAGCAGATCGTCTTGGGGAACTCTGCAGACAGCAGGCGCTGTCACATGGCGCAGACATTGTCCTCGTTCAGGCTTCTCACCGCCTTGCTCTCTCCAGCCACCAGCTACTCATCTTCCCAACCCTCAGGAAGCAGCTCCTTCTCCCACCAACCCAGGACACTCTGCCCCGACTTGCCGCCTGGCCCTGCTTTTCCACATTCCCTCCTAAGAGAGGTCTCCTGAGCCTCCCCCATTCTCTTCAACCCTATTATTCTAATTCATAGATGCAGGCACTTTCTTCCAATGCTCTTGTTTTGTTCATTGAAGTTTAGCCAGAGTCCAAGGCTATTCCTGGCCCCTAGTTGTCAGACAAAAGATAACTGTTGAACTAATGAAAGGAATTGGTGAATGAATGACTTTTTCCTCCAATGTTAGCCTTAGCATCACCGAATGAACTGGAAAGAATGCTGCTAAATGTCAGATGCCAAATAAATGGTGACTCTGTGACAAGCCTATTAAGAGAGAGTGTTCGCTCCTGGAGGCTGGGAGGGCTGCTGGGGAAACAAACCTGCAACTCTGGAGAAACCAGAATGCCCAAAAACAAGGTGTTCTCAGACAGGTGTTGCTAAAATCCTGCTTTGCTGAGAATGGTCCATGGCCGTTGCTATTCGCAGATACTGCCAACCTTCAGTTGTGGAGTTTTGAAACCAAGAAATGCTTGTTTCTGTGCCCCTGAGGAGCTGGAACCAATGGGAGGTTTTACTCCTCTCTTCCTTTGGGCTCGTTCAGCTCGGTACTCGGGCCAGAATATCTCACTTCCTCTCAGATCCTTCAAATCTGCACTTCTCGGTACCGGAGAGCCTTTCATTAATCAGCACAGTTAACACCAGGGGATGCCAGTGTTGCCACCCTCACCAGCTACAAGAGCTTCCCCAAAAATGTGTGGGTAGAAAAAGGGCTCCCGGGAAGAAAGCCTGGTTGGGGGCAGTGGTTGTATTTGGGTGCTGGAGCTAAGAGCAGTTTTTAGATCTCCTGTCCTGTCCCCATTTGCCTATTGGAAAAATAAAGTAAAAGAGCTTTTTAATTAAAAAATAGTAATAAAGTCAGCACGATCCTGGAGCTCAGTGATTGAGAAAATGAGCCACCTTAAGGCTAATTTCTTCGCTGTTAAAGCTAATAATAGGGAAGTGGATGTGGCTCAAGTGATTGAGCTCCCGCCTACCACATGGGAGATCCTGGGTTCTGTTCCAAGTGCCTCCTGGAGAAGACGAGCAAGACAGCAAGCTGGAGCAACAAGCAGGTGTGGTGAGCTGACTCAACAAGATGACACAACAAGGAGACACAAAAGGGGAAAGACAAGGAGAGACACAACAAAGGAGGGAACTGAGGTGGCTCAAGCAATTGAGCACCTCTCTTCCACATGGGAGGCCCCAGGTTCAGTTCCTGGTGCCTCCTAAAGAGAAGACAAGCAGACACAGAGAGCACACAGCAAATGGACATAGCAGACAGCGAGCGCAAACAACTGGGGGGGGGGGGAAAAAAAAAAATTAAAAAAAACTTAAAAAAAAAAAAAAAAAAGCTAATTATAGTGGTGAGTGGAAAAAAACAGACTCCACACACTGCTTTCCTGTTCTCCTGGCGGTGCTAAGCTACCATGTCAGGCGAAGCTGCCAGGGGATTGCTGGTGTGACGTCGTAACATTTAGTGAGCAAGGACTATGTCACGCTAAGTGTTTTACATGGAGTGACCCATTTAAGCTTCGCCAGATTCTACAGGGCGATTATGATTATTATCCCCGTTTTACAATAAAGAAAATGAAAGCAAGAGAAGAGAAGCAGCCGTAATGGCCCCGTGTTCAGTTCAGCTTTAGAAGTGTGCCTGTGAGGTGTCGTTCTGTGAGTTCAGTCTAAACTCTTCTATCTTCATTCATCAAGCAAAAAAAAAAAAAAAAAAACCTCCTACCATGCCCGGCACTGCCCCAGCCATTAGACGCACACAGATACGTAAAGAACAGTTTCTGCCCCCAAGTACTCCCATGCAGTGGCGAGAGATGCGTGGACATGATGTCTCTGCCGTCTCAGCTGGCAGGAGGTGAGCTCAGGATTCCAGGAGAACAGGGGCACGGACTCCAGGATACAGGCTTGAGTAGAAAGGAGGCATCAGGGAGAGCTTCCTGGGGGTGGTGGTGCCTGAGCTGAATCTTAAAAAAGTAAGCAGCCGTTGACTTTTACTGGGGGGGTGCGGGGGGTCCAGGAATTGGGAGAGCATTTATGGGGCAGTCTGAACGAATTCCTGGGCAAGAAAGAAGCTGACGTATAGGAGCAAGATGTTGAGAAGGAAGTGACACTAGTGAGAGGGAGAGGCATACAGAATCACACAGAAGAACACGTCGTGACTGTGCTCTGGGAAAATGCCTTTAGAATATGCTGAAGAATGTGAAAGAGGAAGCCTGGAGAAGCCAGAAGACTGGGTGCACAGGCAAGAGGGAAAAAAGAGCCTGGACCAGGGGGTGGTGGCAGAGGTGCCCTGAAGGGGGAGGATCTGGGGACATTTTTGGAAATAAAACTTGACGACTTGGCAGTTGATATGCACTGAAGATGAGATGCAGAGAAAAGTTGAGGCTAACCCTCGGAATGTTAGCCTGAAATACTGGGGGGTGAAGGCTGGTGTGCCCCTGTGAGATAGGGAATGCAGGGGAGGAGGGGCTGGCCCTCAGGGAGGAGGGGAACTCAGCTGGAAGGGCAAAATGTGGGGCATTGTGGGGAGATAGTCAGCAGGTTGTTGGCCTTAAAAATGCGACAACGCTAAAATGCAACGATGTGCAGAGATTGGCGTTGGACAGAGATTTGACGGTCATTAGTGCATTCGTAGTAGAGGAAGCCAAGAAGCTTGGCCAGGCAGCTCCAGGAGAGGGGGAAGCGAGAGTGGGCGAGAGCAGAACCGTGGGGCACAGGGCAGTTCCACAGTGGACCAAGGGACAGGAACAACAGAGCACACAGGTCAGGGCTGATGTTTAGGGGACAAGAGGAAAGAGACTTGCCCACAACTGGGGAGGGGTGGACAGCAAGGGAGGCAGGTGATTGGCCCAATAGGTAAAACTGAGCAAACATTCCATTCCATGGGACAGCAGGTGGCCACCGGTGCCTTGGCGAAAAAGGTTGGTGGGGACGGAGTCAGGCGGCGAGTGAGCAACAGAGAAGGAACGGAGACACCTGATGGAGGCATTTTCTAACATTTTGGTAAGAGGTGAGAAGAAAGAATGGGGAATGGCTCGATTGGATCCAAGGCTGGAATGTACTGAGGCGATGGGATAGGGTGGGGAAGGCACGGGAGGCAGAGGTGAGGCCCACGGGGCATCGGCCCCACCCCCAGGTATCCCGAGAACTCGGGGGAGGGATCTGAGCTAAGTGTGACCACCTGTAACCAACGTCCTGGGGCCGCTCCAGTTCCGCCACCCTGCCCCGCTCACAGCTGCCTTGCGGGATGTGCACTAGGGGAGAGTTTAGGCAAAATCGCTGGGTGGCGCCGGCTGAGAGGTGAGCAGCAGGCTGCAGAGGTGCAGCACAGCTCAGTCCCGGAACATGGTGGGGAAGAAATATTAACTAGAACAGCTTTGACTGCAAACATCTGACAAGTAAGCAGAACCCAAAACAGTCTCCCATGTGAACAGATTGCTCCTGGAGAAATAAATACAAATGTCTCATAGACATAGGAAAAGATGGCCAACTACTCATCACCAGAGAAATGCAAATTTAGACCCCAGTGAGCTAGCACTTTTCACTTAGTGGACACACAGGTATTCTCACACCTGATTGCTTGCAGAAGGGTACATTGCTACAAGCTTTGTGGACAGCGATTTGGTCATGTTTACCGATCAAAGATGCTTTTCAAAATGTAAAGTGTTCACGCACTTTACATCAGCCATTCCACCTCTAGGAATGTCCCACAGGCAATTAACACTTTTGAGATGTGACACTTGCAGACATTTATTCTCATGGCAGAATTGTCTATGACAGCAAAGGTTTAAAATAAACTAAATGTCTATTCATTTGAGAGTGATCAAAGAAATTATGCCACAAGCTTACAAAGGAATATTACACAGCCACGGAAAATAATGAGACAGTCCCACATGTGCTGGTGTGTTTATAAGCACACACAGATGTTTTAACTTGTGTTTTATAGTGTATCTCTAGATAATAAAAAATGAAAACAATGATTCCGAAAGGGAAACTGGGTATTGAAGGGACAAGTCTACTCTTACCTTTTTTTTTTTTTTAAACTTTTTGAAATTTTGATCTGGTACCTGTATTGACTATTTGAAAATACATTTAAACATTTTCAATTAAAATAATTCCATAAAGGATAAAAGCCTCCCTGTTTTGACTGAAGGCATCCTCAGCAGTTAGGGATGGTAGTTGAAGGGAAAGAAAACAGGAGCTGAAATGGAGAAACAAAAGGTCGTTGGGCAGATTTAGTGATTCACCCAGGTTTGGGGACCAGAAGTTTGGTGTGGCACCACTCTGCGAGTTCAGGTGTGGGTTTTGTTTTCTAGCAACACTGAGGAATCCTGCCATCAAGAATGAAGAAGGTAGATTTTCAGCATGAAAACAGGATTGTAATTCTGAAGGGCAGAAGCAGCAGAAGGATTAAAGGCCAATAAATTGAGAATGAAAGTCTGAGAACAGCTCAGATGACCAAGTTTGGGTCTGGGTTGAGCAGACCAGAAAGACATGGGGGACAGATGGAATGAGAGAAAATGGCACCTCAACCGCCTGGAGGCCCCTGGGTGCCAAGGAGCAGTCCTGTGGGGTGCGGCTGGCAGGGGCTATATTGGACAGTGGAAGATGCTTGAAGCAGTTTCCAGGTGGTCCAGGCTGAGAGTGGCTGATGGAAAGAGGCCAATGTTACCTGAGGCAAGGAGACCAAGTGGTGTTTGCCTTCATCACTGGATGCCTCCTCTCCGTAGGTGTGGAGAACATCTAGGTTACTGGCAAAAGGTGGAGAGAAGGACGAGACTGTGAACTGGGACCCAAAGTTTTTTTGATGGAAAAGAAGGGGCTGGTCTTGAGGGTGGCCTCTGATGGAGTGAAGTGGGGGAAGAGAGTTGTCTGGTCACCTCTGAACCCATTCCTGCCGCTCCCTACCAGGGTCACAGGCTCCTGCTGGTCATCGAAGTCTCCAGGCCAACTCCCCCTTGGTCTTGGCACTGGCAGGACCCTTGGCCTAGAGACCTCTGTCCTGGGTAGCTGCAGGCATCCTTCAGGCCTCTGATCAAATGCCACCCACTCAATGGCGATGGCCACGCATATAAAAAAGCAACTCTTCATCCACCCTGCTTCCTGCTCTCCCTGAACCCATCACGTTTCTCACCTTGTTAATCTTGCTTGTTAACTGTTCCCATCCACTAGAGTAAAAGCTCCTTGAGGTCAGGACTTTCACCTGCTTTTTTCATTGCTGTACCCCCAGGGCCTGCAATGGTAGCTGGTGATGGTAGATACTTACTACCTATTCTCTGAATGAATGATTTTTCACATAGGAGTAAATGATACATAGTCTCAAATCAGATGTGTCCTCTATGTGTGCATTTAAATATGGAGCACTGTGCCTCAGTTTCACCAATGTTAGGGAGCACTTCCCCCGGGCTGACTGCCATGCCACCCAGCAGACAGAAAGACAAATCAGACTCGGTTCCTGCTCTCCAGGATGTCATTGTCCAGTTGGGAAATCCCCATGACAGCTCAAGACTGAATAAAAGATGTTTGGTGATGGACAACCAAAGTGTTGTAGGAATCCATGAAAATCACTGATTCCCTTTGTTGGTTACCAAAGCGGAAAGTAAGCAGCTTCCTGTGGGAGTGTGGGCAGTGAAGAGGAGGAGGATGGACGCGCCACACAGACATGCCCAGTGCTGCACCTTGTACTGGACATCTCCTATGCCATCTCATTATAAACAATTGATGACCCCACGAGGCCAGGCCTGGCATTGCTGGTTGTACCACTGAAACGGAGACACAGAGAAGTGAAGCGACACGCTCAAGGCCACGAAGGCAGTGGCAGAGCTGGTTTTGAACCTGGGACCCCTTGGACTCACGTCCATGGGCTCTGCTGGGAGGGCACAGGAGAACTCAAGGCCCAAGTTGGGAGGGAGGAGACCTTGGTGAGGTCGTCACTCTCCACTAGGCTGGTTTCCTCATCTCTAAATGAAGGGGATGAGTTAGCTGTTGTGATGGTCAGGCTAATGTGTCAACTCAGCCAGGTGTTGGTGCCCAGTTTGGTCAAGCAGGCACTGGGCTAATTGTAACACGAGGGCATGTCATGGCCTTTAATCATCAGTGAGTTGATTGCATAGATGGCTGGTTACAGCTACAAGCAACTGAGGAAACTGCTATCAGCAGTGAGTGACATCTTATCCAATCAGCTGAAGGCCTTAAAAGGGGAAGTGATTTCAGCATTCGGAGAATTCCCAGCTCTACTTCAGACAGCGAGCATCTCTTGGGAATTCAATGAGGACCTTCATTGGAGCTCCTGGTGTGCCTTGAGGAATTTGGGCTCATACATCCCCATGGTCGTGTGAGACAATTTTATAAAATCTCATACTGTTTACAGAGATCATCTGTTAACTCTGTTTCTCTAGAGAACCCTGACTAAAACAGCTACTCTCCAATGCTCATTCATCTTTTCATTCTATCGTGCAAATATTCAACAAATATCCATTGAGTGTCCACCTTGTGCACATCTTAGAGAGATAAAGAGCTGAATTAGCCAGATCCAATGCTCAGGAGTTTTCAGTTACCTATGGAAAGCTAAACAACTTTGGTTTCTAAAATTGATGTAATGTTCTAAAACCACAATGGTAGCTCAAGGAAATCAACTTTTAACATGATCTCTACTTTGAAGCCAAAATAACAATTCCATTTAAACACATTCAAAACCTTCAATAGTTATTCTCTATATAATAATTTATTTTTTAGGCTTTCTAAAAAGGATTAATATCAGAGAACTAAGAAAAAAAAAAACCTAAGAAATGGGCTCAAGATTGCCTTTTTGTCTTTAGTGTCATAGTAATGTGCTTGTATAAAAGGGACCTGAATCCAAGAACACTGCAGAGCTAAAGGAAACTCCTGTCCTCCAGTCCCAACTCTTACGTTAAAAGATGAATTGTCACCAGGTGTGGCGTGGGGCAGTCTCTATGATGGTGGAAATACTTGTGTTGCCCAGGCTGCAGACACGCCGAGAAGGGGCAGCCTCCTGGGTTGTTTCAGAGGTGTTTCTTTGAGACCTGTGGGGCAGGGGCTGCATTGGGGACAACCAGGAGCCTCACCTTGCAGACATCTCCCCTTTTCACTACAAAGCCTTTACTTCTAGAAGAGTGAGTCTCGCCTCGGCCGCCAAGCATAGGGGAAACCACTGCAACTCGGCTGCTCCTAGCCGGAAAACGCTGGCCGACGCCACGGAACGTCATTCCAACCAACCAGCTCTAGGCTACTCTGCTTTGCTTAGGAAGGGGGAGCCAAGATGCCCTTTGGGCACCTTCTGAATATGGCAGACAGCGAGAAGCCCAGCGCACTGGCCCAGTGGGGGCGCTGGGAGCTGCCGCCTGTGTTTAGGAAAGACTTCCAGGGATTCTGACACAAGCTGAAGTTTGAAAACCCCCACTTCATTTCCTAGGTTTGTTTGTTTGTTTGTTTTTTCCCAAAAATCTATGTACATAAGAACCACCAGGAGTGCTGGCTGAGTGGGCAGTGTGTCCTTTCCCCTAGAGTCTCTGAACTCCAAACTCTAGGGTTGCAGCCAAAGAATATGCATTTTTAACAACTGGTTCTTTGGATACAAGAATCACATCCCTAGAGTTTTGCTTTCTTTAATCAACTATTAGATGATTAGTTTCAGCAGACATTGCTGATTGGATTTATTTTATAAACTCAATAAGGTAATGTTTTAGTTTTCCAAAGGGCTGCCAATGCAAAGTACCAGAAATGGGAATTTTATTAGGAGAAAATCTTACAGTGTCTAGGCCATGCAATGTTCAAATCAAGGCCTCAGCAGAGATGTTTTCTCACCAAAGTCACATGGGGTCCTGCCATGTGGCAAAACAAGATGGTGGCTGATCTCTGCCGAGGTCCCTGCCTTCCTCTCCAGAATCTACCATGTCTCGGAGCTCAACTCCAGGCAACCAGGCACAGGGCTTGTCTCTTTCCGGGCCTCCTTTCTCAGTCTTGGCTGATCTGCTTTCTTCCCAAGTTCAGCCGTGGGCAACCAGGCATATGGCTCATCTGTTCAGCCTTGAGCTGCTCAGTGGGCCCAGACTCTTGGGGGCTTCATGCGTCAGCTTTGGCTGCTAGCGATGCTTGAGTCTTCTCTCACATGGCCGGGTCAAAATGGCAGCTTGATTTCTCTGTCTATCTCTATGTTTCTCTGTTAATATAAAGTCTAGGGGGACGGATGTGGCTCAAATGGTTAGGCATCCGTCTCCCATATGGAGGGACCTGGGTTCAATCCCTGGGACCTCCCGGTGAAAAAAATAATAATAATAATAAAAAATAAAGTCTAGCAAGAGGACCGAGAGCAAACCTGAGTCACGTCTCACTGATGCAGTCCAATCAAAAGGGCCTCACACCCACAGGAATGGATTAGTTCAAGAACATAATCTTTTTCTTTTGGGGATTTATAAAATAACTTCAAATTGTCACAGATAATAACCAAGGATACTATAATGTTTAAGAGGGAACTTAAGAACCTTCTATCCTGAAAGAATAATGAACCATGAATGATGGAAGTCAGACTTGGGGACAAGCAGAGCAGGATGTTTCTGGGCTGGGGTGGGGACACCCCCTCCTCCAAATTAAACAGCATCAGTGGCCTCCTCTCTAGCACTTTTGGACGAGCAGGGAAGTGCCCTATCCACTGGCTGCCTTGTCTTCAGAATTTAGCTATTAAGAAAAGACAAGGCCCACCCACAGGCAAAATTCAGCCTGCAGATTGTGGCTTGGTTTGGTTTGTGGCCATTAAAAGGTGCTTTATAAATAGGAAACCACCATATAAAACCTGAATTGCCAGCATTTCCTGAGACATGGGAACCTCTGGATACTCTGGGCATAAATTCCTACATGGCCACTGCATTGGACTGAATTGGGTCCCCAAAATCACTCGAGTCCTACCCCCAGTTCCTGTGCAAGTGGCCTCCTTGGGAAATACGGTCTTTGCAGGTGTGATCAAGCTCAGATGGGCTCATCCTGGATTACAAAGGGCTCCCATGACGTGTCCCCATAAGGGAAAGGAGAGGGCGAGCTGGACAGAGAGCCAGAGCAGACCCGGGGGAGTCGCGTGACGCCGGAGGCAGAATGGAGCTGGAGGAGGCGGGAAGGAGGGCGCGGCCCTGCCCACACCCTGAGCTCAGACGCCTGGTCCAGACCAGGAGGGGACAAGTCCTGGTGCTTCGATCCGCCTGTCTCTGGTCCTTGGTCGCGGCAGCCCTGGGGCCTGGGGCACGACCTCAGGGCCATCGAGCAGTCGCTGCTCGTCCCAGCTCCCCAAGCCCTCACCGCCCCACCATCCCGTATCTTGCTCTGGCCCCTTCCTGGTCTTGTACTGAGCTCCTGTTCCCAGGGGGCATTTGAGTCTCAGTTTCGGCTCTGCCTGCACTCCAGGGAAGGAAGTACCTGGGAGAGCGAGGTCGCTCAGGGGCCGAGAGGGGGCGTGGGAGGCGTCGGTCCAGGTGATGCGATGTCACTGAAGACCTGAAGGTGCTGAGGATCTCCCCTCGCGGCTGTGGGCCGTCGGGTGTGTGCCGAGTCTCGAGCACTCATTCCAGCTGCTGACCAGTTCTCTCATCTCCTCGGCCCGGGCGGGAGGGTTTCCTCCACTTCCCTTCAAGCGTTCTTGACATACTGACTTTCTTTCTACAGTTCTGCTTAGGATTTTAATGCAGTTTGTAAAGTGTAATTTTTTTTCCAAAAAAAATAAATAAGTATTTTATTAGAAACATTTTTCATGCTTTACAATTGAATCACAGCATTCACTTCATCTAGTATTCATCTGATTAGGAGAGTGGCCATTTTTAACCAAGCATATAATAAGACAAAACAGATTATGGCTGGTCCACTGACCAGCATTTCCCTACGTATCTAGCAGAAATATTATATTTCTTACACTCTTTTTGTACCATGCATAAGGCATCGATAACTAACCTGAGAAATGTAAGTTATCTGTCTCTACTACAAATAATATCCCTCACCCTAAATATTTCTGAAAGTCCCTAAGCACATGAATTAAACAAATTAGTGTAGCATCTGTCATTTTCCCGTTTTGTCCTGCTCCAGCACCCTGTTTGCTGTTTTCTATTTATTTAACTAAGAATCTGAGAGTAAGGGGATTAAATCCATGAGCTCCAGTAAATAGCCACTCTGAATTAGAAGCTGAGGAACAATTCTTGTTCATGCCGATATTGGTAGATAGACAGACACTGCTCCACTTTTCCACTGCTGACGTGGATCCTGTGCCAAGGTGGACGTTATTTCCCCAGAGCTGCTCCAAGGGGCCTCCTTTTGCTAAAATGGAAGAATGCTGTAGAGGAGGAGTCCAGAGACCCTCGCCACGCCACTGCCTTCACCAGTGGGACTTTGTTACTCCACGAGACGCTTTCCCAGGAGGATAAAAGCGGCAGATAATTTTGTTCATTTCAGAAAGTTCTCCACAATCCCACTTAAACTCATATCCAACTGTTCGGCTCTTAAATCGATAGCATCATCTTGGGCTCTGAGGGCTGCCATAATAAAGTGCCAGCATCGAGCGGCTTAAAACGACAGATTGGATCGTCGTGGGGACTGGCCCTCCTTCACCGCCCCTGCCTTCCCACGGTCGTCTCCCCCAGGCCTGTCTCTGCTCCAACTTCCCTCTTCTTCAAGGCATCATGCAGGTTGGATTAGGGCGCCTCCAACTCCAGCGTGGCCTCTCCTAGCTAATCACGTCTTCAGAGACCCCGTTTCCAAATGGGGCTGGGGCTGGTGCCCGATCACGTCTTTGTAGGGCAGAATTCAACCCCTGGCATCACGTGGCAGCTGACGCTTCAGGAACCTTGGGAGTCCTCACCTCAAGCCCTTGCTTCACTGTACCCACCAACTTACAGCTAGCGCGTGATTCTTACCCAGCCCTAGCGCTTAGCCCGGACCCCGAAGCCGCACGCGTGGCCTGACTTTGCCCTCCCCCGCCTTGATTTGTGGTCAGCAAGCCAGCTGTTTATCATCAGGAGGTGTTTTCAGGGAGGCAGGGCTCAACACCCCAAAGCACTTAGCTGGCATTTTACCGGCAGGCTGTTTCCAAAGCTCACCCTGTGCTAAAGTCTCCTAAATTATTTCCTTTTGTTTGGTTCTGTCCTGCCCGGACAGGCAACTGCTGAGCATCAGATTCCAAGCCTGAGGCTTCCTGCACCAGCTCAGCTCCTGGTCAACCGCAGCTGCTGTCCATGTCCACCGGCTTTTCTTTCTTTTCCTCAGCTCTTAGCTTCTGCTAGGAGAATCTGCTACTTACCGTCTTAGACTGCCAGGGTTGCCGTGATAAATACCACCCACTGGGTGGCTTAAACAAGGATTTATTATCTCACAGTTTTGGAGGCAGGAGGTCCAGCATCGAGGAGACGGCAGGCCCGTGCTCTCTCCAAGGTCTGTGTCCCCTGGTGGCTGCCGGCGGTCCAGCTCTCGGCCTCTGCCCCCTCCCCAGCTGCCTCCTCCACCGTGTCCAAACTTCCTCGGCTGGTGAGAACCCCTGCCGTATCGGATTAGCACCCACCTGCTCCAGTTTGGCCTCAGCTTGGCAGGCTCCCGTTTACACATGTGTCCGCATCCTCAGGTCCGTGGTTAGGACTTGAACGTGTCACCTTGGGGGAAGTCTTCCCATCTACCACCGCCACCGGGCACATCTAACTGGGCGGCTCATCATGCGAATACTTTGGTCACATATTACTAACGTGGCCCTCATCGCTGGACCCTTGACAGAATCCAATCCTGTGACATGCTGGTCCAGCCGAGCAGTCTAACCCCAAATCCGCTTCCTTCCAGAGGGACAACCCACCCCACAGCAGTTACTATGCAAACGTGAGATGCTTGAAGAACTTCACTTCCGAGGGGCATGTGAGCTCCACAGCCCAGAGCCTCCATCTCCAAGCCTCCCTGCCTGCAGACACTTCACAGTTATTTGCAAAATAATTCCCTGCATTGCAACTGTGCAAAGTTCTGTGAAGAAGCAACACAGAGAGCTGCAGGAGTATATAACAAGAGAGCCTGCTGACTCTGGGAAGCAGGGAAGCTTGTTCTGGGAAGGTAAACTTTAAACTGAGACTTGAAATTATTTGTTCTTTGGGTTCACCAGGAAATCTTGACTGTGCTGGTATTAAAGGAAAGAATGAAGGCTTAGAAAGATAAATGTCATCTTTTGTTTTGTTTGGTTGACATATGTGATATGGTGGAAATGTATAGCATATCCCAGACAAAGAAGAAGATTTGAGGGCCGTAAGCTCACAGGTGAGCTACCTTGTCCCAGCCTCTCGCACATGCCCAGGCAGTGCTGCCCCGTGCCTTTGTGTTTGTCAATGTGGATGTTCATTTGCACAGGAAGGACATGTTGAGATAATCCTCAAAGTCAGGCCAAAGTTTGCTATTCTATCTCCACAAGCTATAGAAAATTAAGTTAAGAAACTGAATCACCATTTAGCAATTCCTTCTAATTTTATTTACCTGAAAATTATTTGGTTCAGTTTTACAGGTAATATTTTTACATTTTCATAAACTGCTTTTCTCCTACCTATATTAGACAGAAATCATGACAAAATGACAGGGCTCTGGAGCTTCCTGAGAGGTTAGATGGATTGTATTTTATCTGTTTAGAAAGCATAAATGAGAACTTCATGAATATAAATGAGTGCTTTATTTTTTCTAGTGTCACATATGATCAATCAGTTTTCTGGCAAGTGACAGTGATATGAACAGTAAAATATCTCCTCATCTCTGCAGCACAGAGGGACTGAAAGGTACATAAAAGAAGGATTTGAGAATGGAAAGGAAAGCATTCTTCCCTATTTCAAAGAGGTGAGGGTGGGGTGGGCCACAGAGGGGGGTGGGTTTCACACCACACGATTCCCCCCTCTTCTACAGGGGGCCACTCCTGTGCAAACCTGGCTAGGAGTGAAGACTTCATACACAATCCGAGAGCCAAAATGTTAAAATGCTGTATTTTCTCCATCTGTCTTCTTACAGTAGTCACCTCTGCACCCAGCAAACCATGAGACAGGGAGGGACGAGAGAGGAGGCCTGGCTCCTTTGCAACCCTCTGACTCTATTCTATTTCAAATATGCAAGTTGCCTTGCCCAAAATCCGCATTTCAGCGGAGCTGCCTCCTATCTGAGGGCAGCAAGGAAATGACAAGGATGTTCTGAAGCAGCTGTCTGTTGAAAAGCTGGACCACCACCGGGAAAACGTCAGGACCTTCTAAACCACCCTGCGCGGAGGAGACGCGGGGGCCCCTGAGGGGGAGCTGTCCGGGGATTTGGCCCAGGTTCTTGGCTGCGCTGCAGGAATGAATTTCAAGAGCACATCAGCCTAGCGAGGCCAGTAATTCATCAAGGTGGGAGGGAAGAGAAACGGAGAAAACAGCAGATCACGGGTCCCCGGTAGAGAGGAAGGGGCTGAAGAGTGATGAAGAGGGCTGGTTTATAGACTACAGTTGCCCAGTATAGGTTATAAATGCCCAGGTTTTACTTGCACGCAGGGGGACACAGCGAGAGCAGGGCGCAGAAGGCAAGAGAAAGCGGGAGAGTGTTCAGCCTTTGTGCTTGCTTTGCAAACCATTCATTATTCCGCCCCTTTGCTAATGGCATGGGAGGAGTCCCAGCTGTTTGCTGTTTTGGTTGATTACCCCACCCATCAACCCCCCGGGTGGGCCCAATGATAAGTCCCCTGGAGAAGAGCCGGGGCTGCTTCTGGCTTCCAGAGGAAATCTCACTCTGCAGGGCAGAAATCTCACAAGGGTCTTCCGGCAGCTTTCTTGGGGTATCACTGTCCACGTGGGCTTCTGGCCAGGTTCCAGATCTGTCTGTTGATGTCCTGTCTTACTAGCCTGCTTCAGAACTAGAGAAGATGATGGCTGAGGATTTGTGCCTATTTCTATTGCATTTCAATATTGGATCTCTTCATGTTATTAAATTACTTCTGTGTGTGTGTGTGTGTGTGCTTCCATGGTTTTATTTTTAAATTTTTGTTGCTCCCACCCTTTCCTCGCAGACCCTGCCTCTAATCGCTAGTTGCAATGTTCAGCTTGTACCTGGATGAAAATCTGCTCCTCAACTGTTTATCTCAAGGGGAGCGTGTGTCCATTTCCACAGGTGTATTATATACCTGCTGCATGTTGAACCGCTGCCACCTCCCCGTAGCCCCCAGGCTCACTGCGGCACCTCCAGGCTCTGCCAGGTGCGTCCAGGGCAGCGTTTGGCCCTCGGCACCGCGAGAATCAGCAGCAGCGCCTCAGCTCACTCAGGCGCTCT
This sequence comes from Tolypeutes matacus, assembly GCA_026826555.1. Taxonomy (NCBI): domain Eukaryota; kingdom Metazoa; phylum Chordata; class Mammalia; order Cingulata; family Chlamyphoridae; genus Tolypeutes; species Tolypeutes matacus. Next base: position 5,201,179 of record JAKSZT010020074.1, on the reverse strand, counting down.
TTGGTTCCCCTTGCTTTGCTGATTACGCCTCTTCAGTAAAAGATTTGCTCTATAAGGGAATGATCCCATGCCTGTGTCCGATTTTTCGGGCTCCTCGTCCTTCAGAGGAGGCTTTAGCCCGTGACAAGGCCCGCGCTGCCTTCAGGGTGCCCCGCTCCCGCTCCTGGGCTCGCTCTGAAGCAGGAGGGGAGCAGCCAGCACTGAGGCAGGGGCCGTGGCCAGGCCAGGCTGCCTGTGTCGCCCCGTCTTCCCGGTCCCTGCCCCTGCGCCTCTCCCTTCCCCACCCCGTGCCTCCCGCCTGCCCACAGCAGCCAGCGCTCCCTAAGCCTGTTCCTGCACCTTCCTGCTGAAGGAGTCAGGGGACCACTCCACCCTCCTATGTAGCCCCTGCCTCAGCCCACACTGGGGGGCACTCGGGGCGCGTCCCCCGGCCTGGCCACGGCACGATGCCCCCACAGGGGTCCCTCGCGTCTGCATGGCACACCCTGCGCCTGCACGCTGTGAGCAGACAGGTGGTCCCCCGAGGCTGGGGCTGTGCAGCCATCGGGGGGCGGCATCGGAAGCGGGGCGCAGGGGCTGCCCTGAGACCCCCAGGAGAGAGTGCTCAGTGCACTCGGGCTCCGTCTCAGGCGACCGTCCTGGTCTAAGCCCCTTGGTGTCCCCCGGGTCCCCCTGCTGGCACTGACAGAAACCCTCGTGGCTCCACGCCGTGTTCCCCTCACAGCACTGAGCCTGGCGAGTGGTCGTGAAGCGAGTCGGTAAGAAGCACAGACGTGCACAAGGCTCAGCCCCAGCCCGCCCGATGGTGCGAATGCCTGACGAGGAAGCGGGCGTACAGGCAGGGCCTCCTGGAAGCACTGCCACTCCTCACGGGCCAGGAAAGGAGAAACCGAGGCAGCAAGGGCCACCTCTGCCTGGGGGCCTGATACATGGGAGGAAAGAAGAGAGGTGGGTAGAAGCCAGTCTGTCCACACCAAGAGCTCTGGAATCACGGTGGGTCTGTGTATGCGCGTGCAGGCATGCGTGTGTGCATCTGTTTCTCTGTGCACACGCGCCTGTGTGTGTCCGTGTCAGTGTGTCTGTGACCGTGCGTGTCTCTGTGTGTGGGCATACGTGTGTGTGTGTGTGTGTGTGTGTGTGCACGCGCACATGCAGACTCCAAGCCCCGAGGAACCGAGGGCTGAGCCTGAGTGCAGGCGGCTGGCAGGGGAGGTGCCCCCGGGGAAGGGAGCAGATCCCCAGGTACACGCCAGCACCTCGTTCCTGTGTGTGCACACACATGTGGCTGGCAGGGGAGGTGCCCCCGGGGAAGGGAGCAGATCCCCAGGTACACACCAGCACCTCATTCCTGAGTTGCTCAGCTGACAACTCCCACGAGAGAGTTCTACTGGATAGTCACTTACTCCTTGCCTCCTTTTTCCTAATTTTCAATATCTAGAAACTAATTCAGTTATAAAATACATTTGTTGTGAGTGTGGCCAAATAAGGTAAATTTTGCTATGAAAACGTACCCAAGCACCATCAGGGAGTATCAGGCAAACTGACTTGTTATGCTTTGACAGAATATTTCCGGCAGAGTCCAACCAGAAATCTGGGTGAAGCTAATCGCTGTTTTCTGCAGGACAAATCAGAAGCGACATTTCTGAATCCCTCTCAATTGTGCTTCCATTTAAACTGACAGCAAAAATTAATTTGACCAAAACTTACTGTCAAAATACTTCTTGGAGCGTTGACTGTGTGTCAGGTTCAACCCCAGGCTCAAGGCAGCGGGTTAAAGTCGTCCTCAGGACTGGAACCCAAGGTCAAGTGAGGGCCTCTCCTGTGGAATTCTTTCTAGAGAGGATCTTCCTCTAACAGATACTTACAAAAAGCATCACTGAAGAGAACAGGATGTCTGCTAACACCCATTTGCTAAGACTTTCATCAAAATACAATGAATGTAAGGAAAGCTAAAGCTAACTAACTGCAACCGTCATTAGGTAATACTGGACAAGCAGAAGCTTCTGCAGGAATGAGGAAAAGAAGGAAACTGGATTTTAAAAACGAAACACCTAGTATTTGCTTAGCATCATTCAGTCATTCAAGAAAGGTCGCGCTCCGTTCAGCCCAGGGGCCTGGCTGCTCTTCGCAGGTCACGCCTGCTTTCCTGGCGGCCCTGGTCCCAGGAAGTCCTCTTGGGGAGGACGTGGTCTTCAAGGGACGGCCTCGTGTTCTCTTAAGAATGGTGAGATCTTGGAGAGACAGCAAAGGGCATCGTAATCGATGACGATGGAGAAAAGAAGAGTAACTTATGGGGCTTGTGCATGAAAGGAAATGGGAATGATAAGGGAAGAGGAATGAGAAGATGAAACAGGAGGAGAAAGAGAGAAAAGAACCCGTGATGGAGGGTCTGGGGCAAACGGGAAAGCCGGTGGGATCTACAGGGAAGGACGGGTGCAGGGGCCCACGACCCTGAAGCTCCCCCAAGCGCCTCTCGCTTCCCGCCATTAGCAGGATCTACCAGGTTCGGGTGCTTCGTCTCTGCGGTGGGTGCGTGAAGAGACAGTCCCCCTCCTGGCCACCGAGGCCTGACGGAGGCTGCCAGCACACGCAAAAAGGAGGGGACCCTTGAGACAGAGAAGGAATTCAGAGAAGTCTTGGAGTGAACTTCCCTAGGCTGGCACGTCGGGAGAGGGGTGGGGCCAGCGTTATGTCCATCTCAGGTAAGGTGGCTGCAGCTAACCCCTGGTTGTAATCGGAAGAGAGTCTTCTTGTGACCCCCGAGAGCCTCATTGCTTTCATCTTGTTCTAGTTTCCCCATGAAGGGTCGGCTTAGTAGCAGGAATTGACTGAGTCATGGTTTTAGAGCCTGGAAGGCTTCCTTCCTCTCGGAGTGGGGGGCTTCCAGCTGGCAGGCAATCTCGAGGCGCCTGGGCTCCTCTGTCACGTGACAATACACGTGGCAGCATCTTCTCATTTCTCTGGGTTCTGTCGACCCCCCTTCAGGCTGCACCCCACGTCCAATTAACTTTGCTCACCAGGACTTCAGCCTCAGTGGATGAAGGCTCCCCCTCATTCAGTCTGAACACACCTTAATTAGGAAAATCTTCAAAGGTTCTATTTGCAAATGGGTTCACACCCAGAGCAAGGGCTTGGGATCCAAACATGCCTTTTGTGGAGGACCTGACTCAACTCCCAACATGTCTTGCATTCTGATCCGATGGAGCACGACTTGCCTTCCGGCGTGGATCTTTGACAGTTGCCCAAATTTATGGGCAGGAAGGATAACCTTGCTTCCACCACACAGTGGGAACTGGCACTCAGGCAGAGCTGGGTCTGATGCACCAGGGCTCCTCCTGGGAGGGTTGGCTCAGTCCACAGAAGCCCACCTGCAACTGTCCCAGCCACCCTGCCTGCTGTTCCAACCCTCCTGTCACTGGGCCCAGACCCTGAGCCCAATGCCGCAGCCTGAGTCTCAGGCCTTCCAGGTCCCTGCTCTGGAAGGTGAGGCATGCTCCCTGCTAGGGCTTCCTGTGAGGGAGAGCACCTCTGATCCTGCTGCAATCCAACCACCGCTCAGACTCCTGGTAACACGCCCGGGCTGGAGAGGCCCTTGGGCAGCCCCTTCCCAGGACAGGGGGTCTGGGAACACCCCGGTGGATGGCTGGGACAGCCTTAGCAGCCTGCACTGTCTCTACCAGCCTGTGCCCCTTGTCTGTGAGCAGGGCGTGGCAGGGTCTTCCAGAGTCACACTGACCTGATGATGTAATTTCATCATTTCCCTTTCTCGGGGAGAATTGCAGCTCAGAAATGGGAAGACGTGCTCCAGGCCATCAGCTAATCCAGGTTCTCCGTCTCCTCGAAATTGAGAGCATATGTTCTCTGCTCCCCATCCTGCCTCCCTTATTTGTATTCTGATTCATTCCAACAAGGGTTTTGAGGCTTTGAAGTTAATAACTGAATTCTGGTTTATAAATCTGCCTCCTGTTCCCTTGGATTGCTTGAATAAACTCCCTTGAGATTTGTCCTGAGGATACAGGGGTCCTCTGCATGACAGGTCTAGAAACCAGAACGCCGGTGAACGCGCCCAAATGCTGCCCCACTACCCGCCGAGCTTCCCGGGCGTGGGAGCTGCAAGGGGACAGCTTGGCCCCCAAGGGCGTCCACCGCAGGCAACGTCGCCTGCGAGACAGCTCAGCGCCGAGGCCTGAGGCCCACCTGCAGTTATCCAGTGAGACCCTCAGCTTCGCGCTCAGCTCAGCTCTGCGGAGCTGTAGGAGGCAGCCTTGTGGTCCAGTCGCCCCACATCTCAGCGCCCAGCTGCGGGCCCAAAGACGCCTTCCACTCTCCAGTCTTCACCAGACCGCGGTTCCGGAAGCACAGTGAGTATTCCATGTGCGTCACGAACAAGCCTGGAGCCGCCTCCTGCTCTGATGGTGACTCATGGGTCCCCTTTAAGTACAACTCCAGCGTTTTCTTTCCCGCTGGGTGGGCTGGTTTCGTTGGCTCCCCTAGAGCAGGGCTCTTAACCAGGGGCCTGTGAGCGTGAACTGAAATTCAAAACAACCTTATTCTTGTGGGGACGTGTTGGTGCAGGTGTGATATAGTTATCACATAATACACAGTGTAGTGTGGACACAGTCAGGGGTCCGTGGTGTTCGCCTGACTGGCAGAGGGGTCCGTGGACAAAAAAGCTTCAGCACCCCTGCTCTAGAGGGCTCTCTGCCAGCACCCTGACTGCACCAAGAGGGCTCTGAGCGCTAGGTGTTAGCTGAAGCCACCCTCGCCTCCCAAGCCAACGTTTCCATTTGGGAAAAAAGAATGAAGTTTTACCCAAGATGGCGAGGCATTTCTTTACTCGGTCCCTTCTACTGGCACGATTCCTTAGCAGAAGCCAGGAGCACGGCCTCTAGATAGACGGCTGGCTTCCACGGCCAGCACGCACCAGCTGTGTGGGCCTGGGCAATCCCTAATCCCTCTGAGCCTTGGTTTCCATTTCTGTCAAATAAGACCACCTGGACTTGGTTGATGACAACTAACTGGGAAAATTATATAAGGCACTTAGAATAGCCTTGGGTACCTAAGTATGTGCTCAGAAAATATTAGCTATTATTATTCATTAGATTTTTATCATAAATTACAAATAAATGAAAAACCTCCCAAAATGAGAAAATGCAAATTACAGCTTGGTGGTAGGGTAGAGAGATACATTTGTATCCAGACTTTATATATGGCCAGGAATTCAGGTCCCAATTAGCTGTGACAGGTCTCCTGCGTTCAGCTTCCCCCTACATAATTAATATGCTTAGCAAAGCATGAAGAGAGCAATCTCTCCAAAACCTGGCACCGATCTGATCACACCCTGCTCAAAAGACTTCACTGGATCTCACTGTCAACAAATTCAAACACGTTCTCTGCTTTGACATCCGCACACCTAGACTGAAAGCCGCGGAATATCAGTGGTAAAGCTAGCAGGTGCACACGCTCCACGCTGCGAATCTCGTTGTGTCTTCCTTTCCTTGAGCAGCATTGCCCAGCCCAGCTGCACGCGCCCTACCCCTGCAGGGCGGCGCTGGCCCCCAGACAGACCCAGTGCTGGCCCATCTCCCTAGCAAAGCCAGTTCAAACGTTAACTCATCGACCACTGTTTGCCTAGTATTCCCATCTGACGATCGCTGTGGTTTTCCTGAAGAACTTTCTGCCTCTTGTGGATTTTAATACATTCTTATGGAACCCTCCAAAGGTTCCACTCCATTTTGGAAATCCTAAGGAATTCCGATCCTGCCAAAGGCAATGGTGCTTAAGAAATGACCTGTTAGGAACTCAACACCCTCCCAAATTGGGCACTGACTTGGGACTGGGCCTGTGAGGTCCAGCAGGCCTGAGTGTGAATCTCTTCCCTCGTGTTTAACAGGTGTTTGGCTCTGCACAATTTCTTAGCCTCTATGAAAAGCAGTTTCCTCTAATAGGGCAACTAATGTCCATCTTTGCGGGATTTTTCCTGCAGATTCTAGGTAATACACGAAAGCACAGTGTCTGGCACAAAATACCTAGTAAGGAAATAGCAAACACAATAATTATTTAGTCAAGCAGCAAAGCGATTGGCCTGAGGATCTGTCACTCATGCCTGGTCTTTTCTGAAGACTCACAAGCTGCCCAAGGGGTCCACAGAGCTCCCGAGGCTTCGGGTGTCGGTCAGAGAGTCCCAGGTCTCAGTGCGAAGGCTGAGGGTCGATTCTGGAGCTACAGGTCCCGTCACTCCTCACTGTGAATACGGGTCATTTTCATGAAACAATGAACCGCAAAGGAAAGTGTTTTGACTCCGTGTCATGTCTGCACTCCCTTCGAGAAAAGAAACACACTGAAAAAATAAACTGATCCTGCACCTTTTAATTTAGGTATCAGTTTTAATGCATCCCATTTTTGAGGCTAGGCATAGTGTTTTTCTTGTCCTTGCCTAATATGTCAAATTAATGAATGAAAGCAACAGGTCTGGAGCCCTGGTCTGCAGAATCCTAAAACAGCAGTCCTCACATGAGGTCCATCGAAGGGCCAGCCCTTCCCTGGCCATACAAGAAGCACAGAGCAAATATTCGTTTTATTTCCTTTTTTTCTTTTAAGCTATGCCAGGATCAGCCTCAATTAATTAAAACAGTGCCAAACCTGCTATTTTAAAGAAATGAATTCACATTTTAAAGAGAAATCTCTTCTGAGTGGGTAAGAAACAAGTATTCCTTTTCTTAGTGCAGAGAAAATTGAAGTACAGATAAATGGAACCTATGTCGAAAAGATATCCAAATCTTTTTTTCGATTAGCATCTGGATGTTTCTGCATTATATGGAGTTAATCAAAGTGGATTTCTACAAGTCTTAGAAAATGAGAGTAGAGGAATAAAGAACAAAATCCAGTTTGGCTGGGCCGTCCTTTCATTACTGCTTGATTTAGTCATCGGGCAGCAGTGTTCCTGTACTCCTCATTGTCTCCACATGTATCTAAATTTCCCCTCAAAAATCACAGTTGCTTTTGAAAATGTTTACCATCCTTAAAATAAATGAATTACCTCACAATCAATTGGCTGACAAATTAAATTAACACTTTTTTGAGACAAAGTGAGCAATCACTTCAGATTAAAATTCCCTCATCAATGAATATTTCAGAATGCCATTTACCAAGTACCATATGCTTGTAAAAAAAATGCAATATTAGCTCATCGATGTTTGTGCAGTTTTTTGATGAAGTTACTGTTTTGAAAGGCCACAGTTGATACACATATTTAAAAGCTATACATAGGGATAATCTAGCTCACATGTTTCTTGAAGACAGAAAATCCTCTTTCTTAATGTTTTATAAGTCAAGATTAGGTCAAGCTGGAAGAATTCAATCTTTCTAGGAGATGCAGATGGCTCAACCTTTCCACCATCACAGGCAACCCCTCTTTCACTCTTTCTTCAAAATGTACACCAAAGCACGTTGGTCGCCGAATGAATACCCATTTTCTTAATTGTAGCTGTGAAATCAACATTCCCCCCTTCAAAATAATGTAATTCTCAGCCTTCCTTGCAGGCAGGAATGGCCAATGACACCATTCTGGCTAATGAAATGTCAAAAGAAGTCTCGGAAAGTTCTTTAGAAGAAGGCCCCCTCAGTTGACAAATACCATTGGCCCTTGTCCCTGCATGGAACACTGATGTGATGAAAAAGGTGGTGCAGCCATTTGTCAACCTTGAGGAGACATGCATTGAAGAATATAATCACAGGTTAAGTGGAAAGATTGAAAACACCTGTGTCGTTTACAGCATCATGGCATCTCTTTACCAGCCTGGATTTCCTATGTCATGCACCTTTTACTCTGGGAGACAAATAACAACAAAAACAAAAACAAGAAAAGTAAAAGCATCTTTTGGAGTGTCACAGTAAGTTGGGTGTTCTATTATACGCATGGGACTTCTTTCTCTCCTGAATTGCAACATTATTTACCCACCGAAGAGGAACATTGAAAATTAGCCTCACTTCTTCCTTTTGGGTCATTTCGTGGTAGGAATAAACATTTTGTCAACAGCTCCTGTATTGACCACGTCCACTCAGGAAAAACCCACAACCCAAATTACAAGAAGAATATTTCACTCATGTCCCAGCAACAGGACTGACTAAATCAGCAAGGAAGTTAGGAGGGCACATTTTATATAAACCCAAGCCATCCTCTCCTCACTATTTCTACTTCTACTACTATTAATAATGATGCAACAAAACACAAGGATATCCTTAAATGGTATGGGTGAAGCTTCTCATTTCAGATATGATGACTAAAACAGGTCTTTCCAACTTAGCATATTAGTGATAGCAAAGCTTTAAAAACATTTTTAAACTGAAGTATAATTTATAGGCAAGAAAATGCACAAATCTCAAAATTTTCAGTTTAATGACTTGACAACTTTATAGACACATATGTTGTCAGGTTTTATTTTTGTTTTTGTTTTTTTAGTAAAGCCAGTGGGTATATAGCTGTCCTGGTTTGTCTTTGGTGGACCCTAGAAAATTATGTTCTTAAACTAAGCCATTCTTGTGGTTATAAATGCAGTGTAGTTGGGGTCTTTTGATTAGATTCAGTTAAAAGACCTTGATTAGATCACTTGATTAGATCGCTTTTGATTGGACTACATCACTGAGGCATGACACTGGTTGGGTGCCCGGCCTCTTGCTGGGCCTTATATAAACTGAGAACACACAGAGAGACAGAGAAAGGATCCTTGAGAGAGGACTCAAGGACTGCTAGCAGCCAAAGCTAAAGCACAAGCCCCGGAGAGTCTGGGTTCATGGAGCAGCTCAATGCTGAAGAGATGAGCCATATGCCTGATTGCCCACAGCTGGGCTCCGGGAGAAGGTGCGCCCAGAGGGGAAGGCAGGGACCTTGGCAGAGAATTGCCGCCATCTTGTCTCACCAGGTGACAGGACACCAGGATCAATAGTAGCTGACTTTGGCAAGAAAGCATCTCTGACAGTGCCTTGATTTGGACATTTCATGGCCTCGGAACTGTAAGATTTTCCCTTAATAAAATTCCCATTATAAAGGCCAATCCATTTCTGGTATTTTGCTTAGGCAGGCTTTTGGCAAACGAAAACAAAAGTGTCATCTCATCATAGTTTGCAATTGCCTAATAACTAATGATGCTGAAAATCTTTCCATTTTTATATCTTTAGTGAAGTGTCTGTTCAAATCTTTTAATGCTTCTTTTTACTGGTTTGTCTTTTCATTGAATTGTAAATGTTCTTTTACATTCTGAATACTAAGCTTTTATAAGATATGTGTTTATAAATATTTTCTCCCAGTCTCTGGTTTGCCTTTTCATTTGCATAACAATGTCTTTTGACTAGTCAATCCCTTAAAATTTGATGAAATGGAATTTATTAAGTTTTTCTTCTCTAGTTCATCCTTTTTTGTCCTATTTGAAAAAATTTTGCCCAGCCCAGGGTCATAAAGGTTTTTTTTCCTGTGTTTTCTTCTAGATGTTTTATATGTTTCACTCTTTCATTTAGGTCTCTGATTATTTTGTTTTAATTTTTGTATACGGTGTGAGGTGTGGGCCAAAGGCCAAGGTTCAATTACTTCCTTTTCTTTTTCTCTCTTTCTCTTTCTCTCTCTTTCTTTCTATTTTCTTTCTTTCTTTCTTTCTCTTTTTCTTTCTTTCTTTCTTTCTTTCTTTCTTTCCTTCTTTCTCTCTCTCTTTCTTTCTTTCTTTCTTTCTTTCTTTCTTTCTTTCTTTCTTTCTTTCTTTCAATCTTCCTTCCTATCTTCCTCCCTTCCTTCCTCCCTCCTTCCCTCCCTTCCTTCCTTTTTTTATTCCTCTCCTTTCTTGTTTTCTTTCTATATAGCTGTCCAATTTTTTTCAGTACCATTTGCTGAAAAGATTATCCTTTCCTTGTTGAATTCTCTTGGCACCTTTGTTGGAAATCAATTCGATCTGTATAGGACACCCTACCCTAGTCCACTGATGTATATGCTTGTCTTTATGCAAATATCATACTTTACTGGTTACTACAGCTTTGTAGAAAGTCTTGAAAAAGATAGTGTAAGTTTTCCAACTTTGTTCTGTTTTCAAAACTATTTTGACCTTACACATTTGTTTGCATTTCTCATATAAAGTTTAGAATCAGCTTGTAATTTTCTACAAAAAAAAGACTGCTGAGATTTTGAGTGACAGTGCATTGAATATCCAGATCGATGTGGGAGAAATTGCTATTTAGTAAGACTGTTTTCTGATGAATGAGCATGGTTGATTTTTTTTCCTTTCAGTGCTTTAAAGATGTTGTATCATTGTCTTCAGGCTTGAATGATTTCTGATGATGTCTAGTGTCATTGCTCTGTACTTAAAGTGTCTTTTGTTGCCCAATTTTAACATTTTATCTCTATCACTGAATTCATAAATTTGATTATGATGTAGTTTGTGGAGGTTTTCCACATGCTTCCTCTGCTTTGGGCTTGTGAGCTTCTTGGGTCTGTGAGTTTATAGTTTTTCACAAATGTGGAAGCTATCTAGCCCTCGTTTGTTCAAAATACTCTTTCTTTCCCTTTCTTTCCCCATCTTTTCTCTTGTCCTCCTGCAACTCCCCTTCACACACGCTAGGGCATTTTAGATTGGTCCACACCTCACTGTTTATCATTTTTAAACTTTTCTTTGTTCATTTCATTTTGGATAGTTTCTATGACTATACTTTGAAGTTCACTGCTTTTTTCTTCTGTGTGTAATCGGCTATTAATTCCATCTTACGTACTTTTATTTGCATTATTGTATTCTTCATCCCTAGAAGCTAGATTTCCATCTTTTTACATCTTCCATATTTCCCTCGTCATGCTCATGCTTTCCTCGACTTCCTTGAACATGTGACGAATGTTTGAAATAGCTGTTTTTACTCTTCTTCTCTGCTATTTACATTTGCCATTTTTTTGTCTTTTTCTTTTGATTGATTTTTCTCTTGATTATTGGTCCTATTTTCCTGCCTTTTATAAGACTTTCTTCTTGGACTATGGACATCGTGAATTTTATTAGTTGGATGCTTGATTTTGTCATTAGATTTTGTCTGATGTGCTGTTATTTGGAATCAGTTTGATCTTTTTAAGTCTTTCTTTTTAAGGATTGATGGAGTGCACCCAGAGAAGTATTTATTCTAGGGCTAGCTTGGCCCCACTGTGAGATGATAATTTCCTGAGAACACTACCCAATGCCCTTGGTATGAAGACATTTTTCCACTCTTGATGCTGATGAAAGCAACCATTCTTGACCCTGTCTGAGCTCTGTGGATTGTTCTGTCTGCCCTTTCCATGTTTCCTTCCCCAGACTCAGGTAGTTTCCTCACATGCAATCCTACATCGGCACTCCACAAAGAATTGGGAGGGCTCCTCTACAGATCTCTGGAGATGTCCCACTCCCCATCTAGGAAATTTCTCTCTGGTACTCTGCCTCCACAAATCTAGCTTTCTTAGCCTTCCAAATGCTAAGGTCTTTCATCTTCCTTCAGTAAGACCACTGGGCTCAGGACACATTATTAAAAAGAGATTAAGTTTAACTTTGACACTTTCCTAATACATTTTCTCATGTCTCTTACATTTCCAGTCGCCTCTTTTCAAGTCTCTGGACCAGCGGCGCCCCAGTACCCTTCTCTTATGTCCTGAGTGCATGAGTTTATTTTTTGCATACAGCTTGAACGCTGTCATGATGGAATAGAGTGGAGTACCAACCAAGTCTGCCAGGCACTGAGTGTTCCATACGGAACATCCACTTCCCACCAGCTGTGTGACCAGGGCAAGGCACTAAATCACTCTGGGTCCCACAATCGACATTTGTAAAATGGGGATAACAATAGATACTCTTAAAAAGGGTGTGTAGCAGTTTGATATTATTGGTGAATTCCAAAAAGTAATATTGGATTATGTTTGTAAGCTGGTCTTTTCCTCTGGGCATATTAGAGTGTATTGGATTCAGAGGTTTCACTTTTACTTGATTAAATAATGATTAAGGCTCTGATTGGTCCACATCAGTATGACACTGAGTTCCTGCCCCTTGGTGGGCAGAGACTCACAGAGAGACTGCACTACAGAAAAGGAAGTTTAGAATTTTAATGCTAGAGCCTGGGGAAGTAAGCACACAAAGGAGCTTGGTCATGAGGAAGGAGAGAAGGCCCCGGGAAAAGAGACAAGCCATTCTACAGCTGGCCTTGTGGAGAGAAGCAAGCCTGAGCCCAGAAAGAAGCAAGCCCTGGGAAGAGAGGAGCCCAGGAAGCCTGAGCCCTGGCAGATGTCGGCAGCCATCTTGCTCCAACACGTGGCAACAAACTTTGGTGAGGGAAGTAACTTATGCTTTATGGCCTGGAAATTATAAGCTTCTACCCCAAATAAATCCCCTTTTATAAATGCCAACAGTACTTTGCCTCAGCACCCCTTTGGCTGACTAATACAGGGTGTAATAATCCTTGTGAAGAATTTAGACCCATACCTAGTACAAGAAATATTATATCAACATTAGTTATTTGTGTTATTGCTCATGTAGTATGTAACTAATGAACCTCTTGGTTCTTTTAGAAGATACATTTACATTTTTAAAGATGTTTGTCAATCCATATAAATTGATGAAATGCATGGCTCTCTTTCCTTTGTATTATTCTGCTTTACAGCAGCATGGCTAGGGAATGGCATACGGCAGGCCAATCTTCCCTGGAATCTCTTCCTCTGTTTCGCAGTGTGGAGGGTCCCCAGACTACCCTCATGTGGAACAATTCGCTAGGAGGATGCAGAGAACTCAGCACATGGTTGTACTCATGGCTAAGATTTGTTATAGTGAAAGGATACGCAGCAAAGTCAGCCAAGGGGAAAGGTGTGTATGTAGACGTCCCAAGAAAATCAGTGCAAGCTTCCAAAGCCCTCTCCCAGTGGAGTCACAGGGGACGCACTTCATTCTCCAGCAACGAGCTGGGGCAAGACATGTGAAGTGCAGTCTAGAAGGAAAGCTCAGCAGAGATTCAGTACCAGGGTTTTTAGGGGGTCTAGTCACGTAGGCACCCTATGCCTGACACTACCAAAATTCCAGCCACTCAGAAGGAAAACAGGTGTCTAGAATAAGCTCTATTATTTGTGCAAGCAGTTTATGCACAGTGTGCAGCTCTTATCACTTAAGGAAAGTTTTATATCAGTTAAGGAACTGTTTGCCAGCCTGGTTCCCAGACACCATCCAAGGCCGACCTTGCATACAGGCCTTTCTCTGTATAGCAGCCTCAGACCTGCTGTGCTACCTTTCTGCACACCCACCCTCTCCACGCTCCTCAAGTCACACCAGCTGTAGTACCAGAAAGACTCCCGACAGCAGGCAGCGAAGGGGGTGGGGCAAGGGATATGTTCAGGATTAGCAGCACTGCTTTTTTATTGTGATCCCACCCCCGAATCCAACATGTTTAGGAACCAAAACTTGCTGCAGATATTTTTTCTAATGTGTCGCTGTGAAAGGGGCAAGATTTTTTAAAATATAAGGCTTACTGCAATAGGATATTCTCAGTTTTCCATAAGAATATTTTGGTTGGGCAGTCTCCATATAGCTAAATCAATTGTATTGATTATCAGAGCATGTATAGTTTTATAGTTGCTATTAGAAAAGAAAATGAAATTATGCCTAATCAACTGAGGTTGAAGATTTAGGCAAAATTAATATTCCCGTTTACTTACAAACATCACTACTTCACAAATAACTTCTTCTTTGCTTGTTATAAAATTAAGAAAGCTACATATATGATAGATACAAATCAGGTTAGATCTTTGTCTATAACCTGCTAGTAATAGGTTTTCTCTTTGATCACTAGGGAGCAAGCCTGCAAGAAGCTGCCTCATATATTACATAGGGTGTTATGACTTAATAGTGTGCTCATGGGTCTGATAACTCATCCTTGAAAAGGCAACACTTTGCGACCCAGTGTGACATAGAGCTGCTGCTTTGAATGTTTCCAATCACCATGGCAGAAGGAAAGAGGATTCTGGAGGGTCTTATACTGGCAATTGAATGTTCCTGCCAGAAATGACACAAATTACTTAATTCAGTGTGAACTGGGAAGTGTTATCTTGCAAGGCATCTGGAAAGCAGATAGAAATGTTCTCCTAATAGCTTAATGAGCACCACACCCGTGTCCTGCTTGCCTTTACTGGCTCTTCCTCCACCCATAAAAGAACTGTTTTTCTCAGGATTCTTCCCTCGGTCTCTTCCCAGTCCACTCGTGCACGCTCAGGCTAATCTTACCTGCTGAAATTCTCCTCTACACACAGGCAGCTCATAGGCTTTTAACTCCACAACAGATATCTCCACCCTATTTAAAACCTATCTTTAAATAGAAAATCTCTCAACACCAGAAACACCCACACGTCCTTCCTCTTTAATTGCCTGTTTCAGTGAATGATGCCATCAGCTGCTTGAACAGAACCCTGGGGTAGAAACCTGAGAGTAATATTTTCTCTCTCTCTTTTCTATACCCCACATGCAGCCAAAAACAAGAGCCGATAAGTGAACTCTCAAGCTCACCCACTCGGTTGCATCACAAATTGTACCTTTAGAAATACTGGCCTACTTGCTATTCCCTGGAAAGGTGCCAGGTTCTCCCTCCTGGAATTCTCATTCCTTTGCCTGGAGTTTTGAGCCTCCTGCTGGATTCGTTCCTGTCCTTGGTTCACTCCTAACCGGCCTCCCTGTAGCCTCCTAGCTGAGTTCCACACTACTACATGCTGCTACATGAGCTCCTATACCTCCTGATTACCTTCTCTTCTCACGGTCACACCTGTGCCAGATTTCTTCAGCCCCCTTGCATCAGGGTCTTCTGGAATGATTTTCAAAAATACTGCTTTATGGTTTTACCACAGACCTATTGAATTAGCATCTCTTGGAGTGGGGCCCAGGAAACTGCAATTTTGTCAAGTATCCATGTGATTCTAATGGACATCAAAGCTGATGACATGATGAGGTATGTTGCAATCATTTGTTTGTTTATGAGTCTATCCCCAGGACCTAATAAAACTTCAATATGTTGATAAATAAAATAAATAATAAATGTGCCACAGAATTTAAATGTTATAACCAGACAGCAGCCCATGTGGTACGATTTAAGGGAAGGCTAATTGTTCAATCTAGCGTTGGAATCTGAGCACATCTACTGGCTCTTAGTGGCCCCAGGAAAATGCTAACACTTACAGAGGGTTTACTGGTCAAACATATTTAAATTAATTTGTTCATGACTTGTAGAGTCTCAGAAATATAAGGGACCTTTTCATAAAAACAAGGCAGTCCCTGTAATTTTACAGAAGGTGAAATCTGAGAATGAAACATAGAATTACTTGCCCAAGACGTTTGTTTTCAACTCTTCACTCTTTATTCATGAACAAAGGGCGGAGGCAGGGGGAATGGTTAAGAACACTTGGGAAGAAAGTGAGTGCTCTAGAAGGGAGCAAATGCTCAAGGCTGGGCTGAGGAAGCACCGAGATAAACTTTACCTGGTTTGCCTTGGCTTGCTGGATGTCAAACAGAGCAACTTGTAAAGCACAGATGAGAGTCTAAAAAGGTAGATGAGGCTAACCTGCTAGGAATATAAACCACGGCAATAATGCATAGAATCAAACATTTAAAAATCCTCAGCTAGACATTTTCTAATTTAGGTTTTCCTGATTTTACCTAATTCGAACTATATCATTTAAGGGTCCCCACGTCTGAGGAGGCGATGCATGGATAACTGCAAGGAGGGAGTATGGCCAGAGACCACATTTTCCTCTGGTTCAGATTAATTTAAGACTCCCATGGGCCTGCATTAGTCTTACAGGGCTCCAGTTAAAACCTCGTACTTATTCAATGAAGAAACGTTACCTTTTGGGCTGCTCTTTCCATTCCTGTCCGTTGCTCCACCAGATGGCAGTAAATGCACTGCCTTCTCTCTGCGGATGGAAATGACCTGCTGAATTATACCATATTTATCCTCAAGTATTTTGTAGAGAGAAATGTGCATTGGAGGGAGAAAAACAATCGCAGACAAAAAAGTGGGTTGAATATTTTCATGTTGAATTAAAGATATAATCACAAAACCAATGACAGAGAAATTCAAAAAAGAAGAGTTAGCATAAAAAATAGAAACACTGACCTTTGTAAAAACCTACAGACTGAGGCAATAAAAGTGAAAAGACCAAACTGGCCACATGTTGAATATAGTCAGTCAAGTCTTGCTTTTCTGTACTTAATGAATTAGAGTTCTTTGAAATAATTTCACTGATTTCACTTGGGGATCTTTTACTTTCTCAACAGTCCAAAAACAAACAAACAAAAAACCTTTAAATAGGTAGAAACCACTGCATCCTCCAAAAATCAATGCATTAACATATATCTTTTCTGTAAACTGACTAAAATCAGTCAACAGAATTAAACTTTAGTTCTATACTGAATTACAGCAGTTGTTAGAAAAAGACTTCCTTTGCCTAAATTAATCTGAGTCAGCAGACCTGTCAAAATGGACCAGTGCAGACATGGTCTGCATTAACTTTAGTCTTCAGAACAGAAGAGGTTCTGGTTTCAGGATGGGGCCCAGCTATCTTATTCCATTGACGACTCTGATGCGCTGAGCTTGGTTCAACCCCCTATAGCTGTCTTCAGATATTTAAGAAGTAGTCCTGAAAAAGAAGGGAAGCAGGTGTGTCCTGTGTTTTCTGTAAAGGGATTGGTACTACCCAACCTCGGGCAAGAGAGCCCCATAAGCGAGTAGTGTCACCATCTCTTGACACATCCCTGTCATGGCTGGATGGACATCTCTTCTCTCAGAGGTTCTCTTAAAGGGGTACTGTAGAGGTGGGCTGGATAGTCTAATTCCAGAAGTCTAGCCGTTTTAGAGAGATTGCACGTGTTTTACAGAACATTTGCTGTGGGTGACATGATTAAACCGTAGCTCCAGTGGCTTTAAGACAATGAGTATATCTAGTGGACAGCTGAAGCCTATGCTATATGGCACCCCAGAAGGAAAGCCAAAATATTCAAAGCCAAGGTCAAAGATGACCCCTGAGGCTGGGGGAATCATGTGCTCCATATGGTTATATGCCTCATGCTAAACGAGTTTGCATATCCTATTGCAAAAGTTTAGCCATTTTTCCACCTTATTGAAAAGGCATTACACAAGAATTCATAAACCCAAGTTGTACTTGGAAAACAGGCAAAACATTTAAATTGTGTTTTTAAAAGCAAGTCAAATTCAATGTTTATTAATAGATTGCACAACATGTTTTGATGGGAGGACATTGGCATATTTTTTCTTTCCTTCTGGGAGCATATTCCTGCATATGACAGTTGTTAAGGGAAATAGCTTTCATTTCATGAAAGTCAGAGATACCCTTAATCTACAAATGGGGGTATCCTATGTTGATAGCTCTTTGCATATCATTTGCTAATGAATTAGTGATTAGATTTTTGACTGATCAGAAAACATAAAAATTATTGTATAATGGACATTTTGTAACAGGCAATTTGAAGGAAGACAGAAGATATCCTACTAAAATAAACCCAATTGTGCTACTTTTGGTCAAAAGTTGAAAGTTTTATGGCTGATCTTAGCTTTGGCAAATCATCAAACAGGTCTCAGTAAAATTATTAATAGACACTTGCAGTGGAAGAAATTGTTGGGGTTATATGAAAAATCAGGAGCAGAATGAGTAGAAAGCTTCAGGATTCCAGAGCCTTCTCTCTGAGGAAAGGATGCCTGACATTACTTGGCCCTTGGGGTCTGACTCTGTAAAAGGAAACCTAAATCTATGTACTTTAGTAGTTTTCGGTAGAGTACGTAGAAAGAAGGCTGTCATCAGCAAGGGCCAAGGGTAGCAGAGATGAAGACAGAAGGAAATGGACACTGATGGCTTAAATGGGGAATCTTCGGGACTCTCTGACCTTGCCAGATGAATGTCCCTGGAGTGAGCTGGGTGCAGACAGGTGACAAAAGGTAGGTGGGCTCCCTGAGCAGAGGGAAGATGCTTTCACTATGCATCTTCCTAAATAAGGAAACAGCAAGCCCTCAGAGAATGCTCATTGGGCAAGTGGATGATTTTCTATGCTTTGAAATTTTAAGTCTAAGTGGAGATATATAAGATTTGGAAAAGATGATCAGCTAACAGAACAATTCAAGGGGTTATTAATGGGCCAGAAGCTGAAGGCAAATATTTCAAAACCTGAATGAGCATTTTCCAACATTGCACAATCCTTTAAGAGAAAAAGAGTCAAAGATGAGACCTGGCATGGGGGGAGAAGAAACAAAGAAATCAATTTCTTTATGCTTTTAAACTTTATAAAAAGTAAATTCAGTTACCACTCCTCTCCCGACTCCTCTCAAATATCCTTAGAAGAATATCCTTAGACGAGCATGCTTATCTTATGAGGTACTGTAAGTCTATAACTCTTAGTACACTAAAATTTTCCTAAAGTATTTTTCCATTTTATATTATCAGAAAACTGATTCAGATTCTTTCATGACAAAGTCTGGTTGTTTTTAATAATTACAGCTGCCAATTCAAAATGAGTCAGATTAAGTGGGATGAGAATAAAATAATGAAATCAGAAAAGGTAATTTTAAAAATAGGATAAAATGAAAATTTGGATCCTCTATAGCTTCTGTTTTGTTTTTGTTTTTTTTCCTAAATGTCCCTCCTATATAATCAATTGTATTTATACATAGTACTATATTTATTTGTTAAAACTGAAACAATATAAGGACTAAGGCTAATAAGTGAAATAGAGTACTTTTATAGGCTTTCTGTATTCTTTCTTTTTGCCATTGTGTATTGCTAATGCCACGCTGAACCGTCCCATCCCAATAATCAGTGATAATTCAGAGATGAGAAGCTTGGCTCCTCCAAGGATGGGGAAGCAGAGGTATGTGGAATCATTCTATGTTGCCTGAATCTCAAACCGGTTTAGGGAATACCTAAACTAATATAACTGAATATGAAATGAGTCAAAAAGGTCTTTAATATTCACCACCTATAAAATATGACTTTCCTGTCTGCGAGCGTCCGACATCTTGGGCTGAGAGGGACCGGTGAGCTGTCCTGAGCCTGGTCCTTCCCCGCATGCTGATGGTGTGCCCACACACCCACACCAGGCCAAAGGCAACCTTCAAGTAGCACCCTTCTTTATTGATACTACAAAATTAGAGTTTCCCATCTCTTCAAATTTTATTTTGAAATAAAAATAATAATTTACCTTTCTCAGCACTTCTTAAGTGCCAGGCACTGTGTTAAGCACATTAAATTCATCATCAACTCATTACACCCTTCCCTTGGCATTGCTTATAGGTTATTATCTCTGCTTTACAGAGGAAATTAAGGCCCAAAGGGATCTGGTCAAGTTACTTGCCAATGTCTTGTTTCTCCTCCAAAATGAGCTTTCCGCATGGTTTGAATCTTGGGTAGCGTTCTGCGTCTTTAAAGGAGAGTTGGTCTGGCTGCAGCTGGATGGTCTCCATCTCATCACTAAATAGCTCAGCTGTCGGGCTTCGCTCTAGAAGGTTAGCTGGCCCGTGCTTTGTGGACGGTCCACTCTTCTTTACCCGCCCAAATGCAGGGGTTTTGTGAAACACCAAGGACCAAGATCTTTGGAATCAATATCAGAAATGTGATTCTGGATGTCACAGAATATTTCCCACAGGATAGGAGAAAAAGAACTCCAGTAATTCCTTCCACCTCACTGAAAAGAGAACAGGTCTGAGAACATCCCAGAAAGGCAGGCAGAGCTGGAGAAAGAAGGAGGGCTGAACCAGCTCCTTTGGTGGGGGAGCTGGGGCAGGACAGAAGTGACGGCCACTGGGCACTTACCCTGGCCCCTGGGCTGCCTGTGTTTCCCAGCTGGGTACTCTTCACTGGCCCCATGCACAGGTGAGCCGAGCTAACAAGAGCAAGTTACAGCAGCAAGGGCGCAGGGGAGACGCTCGATCAGGGTGGTGGGTGCCTGGCCCACACTGCGACCCCCAGCTGGGGCCCCTGAGCGGGTCCCATGTTGCCTTCCTCCCCACTCCACCGTCCAGGGACCTCTGCAGCTGCGGGGGTCTGGAACTCCCTGGACGCCTTCATTTGGGTTTCTTTTTCTATAGTTATCGCTTCATCCGCTCAGGCTCAGATGGCGCGTATTAAACTGCTCTTGCACCTGTCACTCTCCTGGGTGGTAAAGACCATCACCTGTTCAGTCCACACAGAGCCTGGGGGTTCTAAGAGAAATGCCAACACAAAACCGTGAGCTGTGCCACCTATGTATGCGGCACAATTAGACTGTAAGAACACAGCAGTTGGCTAACAGTGATTAATTTGAGAATATGTATTGGTTTATAAACCATTTCTGGCTGGTGATTTCCATACACTTGTGGGGTACATATCATTATCCTGCTGTTTAAATGAGGAAACTGAGGCTCAGAAGGACGACACGAACATGCCGAGATTCCTCAATCCATGGACGATTGTCCCATGAACCATATCCTTCTAATTTAATGATTATTTTCCATTCAACTTATCCCATTGCTTCTCAGTGGGTCACGCACATTGTGCTCACTGCCATTTGGGGTCAAGAGTGAAAGAGACAAGACTTGTACTTTCGCGTTATATGAGGCCAGGAACTGGGTCACCAAAGGGGTTTCCAGGCCCCGTTTGTGAAGGAACATCTACATGCACCCCCTACTGAGGAAAAGGCTTCTTTCCAGCAGGGTCTGGACCGTAGGCATTTCTGCTCTTCCCAGAGGACAGCGTGGGTGGGAGGCTGGAGGTCCAGGGCCGTGGTACTACGGCCCAGGGGTCAGAGGCTTTCAGCCTTCACCAAGCACAGCATGGCCAGGTGGCGAGGAAGACGCTCAAGGCCAGCTCGGCCAGG
>JAKSZT010020074.1:5142418-5180203 GCA_026826555.1 Tolypeutes matacus | reverse complement strand
CCGTGGGCGCGGGAGGCCCTGCTGGGAGGCCGTGGGCGCGGGAGGCCCTGCTGGGAGGCTGTGGGCGCGGGAGGCTGTGGGCACAGGAGGCTGTGGGCGCGGGAGGCCCTGCTGGGAGGCCATGGGCGCGGGAGGCCCTGCTGGGAGGCCCTGCTGGGAGGCTGTGGGCGCGGGAGGCCCTGCTGGGAGGTTGTGGGCACGGGAGGCTGTGGGCACGGGAGGCCCTGCTGGGAGGCCGTGGGCACGGGAGGCCCTGCTGGGAGGCCGTGGGCGCGGGAGGCCCTGCTGGGAGGCCGTGGGCGCGGGAGGCCCTGCTGGGAGGCCGTGGGTGCGGGAGGCCCTGCTGGGAGGCCGTGGGCGCGGGAGGCCCTGCTGGGAGGCCCTGCTGGGAGGCCCTGCTGGGAGGCCCTGCTGGGAGGCCGTGGGTGCGGGAGGCCCTGCTGGGAGGCCAGACCTTGTAACTGCCACCCAAGCCTCTCCCCTCCTACGGGGCACAAGAACCCGGCCGGCAGTCGGCCCGCTCAGGAGGGTGGCGCTTGCCTTCTCCTGTGAAGGCTGTGAAGAAAAGGCGCGGCCAGTCCTTCCCAGAGCTCGGCGAGCGCTCCAGACCCCACAGAGAAGGAGCCTGGCGGCCTCCCCGGCCACGGCGGGCGCTGGCGCTGGCGCGTCTTGCGGCTCAGCCTAAACGCAGGAGCCCCGCAGCTGCCGCCCTCGGCCCGGCACAGCGCACGCTTCCATTTTAACTCACTGTTTCAACTGAATTTTGGCCAGAAGATTCATTTCCACCCAGAAGCAGAAGGAAAACAAAGAAGCCAAGACGACGCCAGGAAGGCCTTCCAGGGCTGCAACGCGCTCCCGAGGCGCCGGCGGTGGCGACGACACCTTCCCGCGGGCGCGCCGAGCCTCGCGGGCACAGGCTCCGCTCGGGTGACGGCTGCCAAAAGGTTTGTCTGAAATTCAGGTTTTCTAAAGATGGCAGCCTCTGACCCTCAGCCACAATCTCCCGGTGACACGTCGTAAAGGCCGTCGCCCGCGTGCCACAGCGTCTGCAGTCTTATTTCCAGGGATGTGACAGCGCCTCTTCTTCTAAAACGTTTGCAAATCGGCAATGCTGGTGACAGCCACGTGTGTCTGGGGGACTAAAAGGTGGCACAGAGGCAAGTGCTGAGGGGCGAACGTTGGTTCACGAATTCACGAGCTCCTGTCCCCACCAGGCCGAGGGCAGCGCTTGCTCTCCTGCGGGGGGCGCCCCAGCTGCCGCGTGCCCGGGAGCGAGGCCGCGAGGTCGGAGCTGCAGCTCTCACTGGGAGCAGCTCCTGGGGAAGCCGGAGGCCCAAAGGGTGCTGGCGGGCTTGGCTGTGAAGCAAGGGGCGCCTGCTCCAGCCAGCGGGCGGAGAGTCCATTAACCTCATCATCTAAAGGGAATGATGTAAGAACGATAAAATCATTAAGTGAAACCCTATATATTTATATTTTTAAAGATTTTATTTATTTATTCATTTATCCCCCCCTTGCTGCTTGTGCTCTCTGGGTCAGCTAACCACGCCGTGCGGGCGGGCCTGCCTTCACCAGGAGTTCCCGGGGCCTCCCATATGGTAAACGGGAGCCCCACTGATTGAGCCACAGCTGCTTCCCAGTGAAACCCTATTTTTAAACGGAAAAGCACTAGACAGATAGTAGTTTCTCCCTATCTGAAAAGATGACAAAAATAGAAACTGTGTACTGAAGGCTTTGAATCCCTCTTCAGCCCTTCCTGTCCTGCACACCTCCCTTTGCTCAGCCCTCCTCGGCCCACACCTGCCGGGGAGCTTGGCAGAGTGCGTTCCCTGGAATACTGCTCCTGGGAAAGCTGAAAGCGGCATTTCAAAGCCCGGCACAGCAGGGCTGCTCTTCAGCCCACATACTTCTGCCGGGGCTGCCCCCCGCTACCCTCCAAACAAAGGGGGAGAGAGCAGATCTGATGGACAGGTGCTTGCACGGAAGACGAGAGACAGGGGCTTCAGCTTGGGTCCTTGCTACCCCATGACCTGAACGCAGCACCCTACCTGCCCTGCGGACCCAGGCCCCCCTTTCCGGGGAACCACCCTCCGCTAGAAAAGCCCCACGTGGCCAGCCGCCAACCCAGGCTGTCACAGCAGCGAGCTCACATCTGCAGAGCTGGGACAATCTCTCTAGGTGTGTGAGGTAAAGCCCGGAATAGTGGAAGGAACAAAGCAGCTGTTTCCTCGGGCTGTCCTTAAATAAGCCGGGCATATTTATATGTGATACTTTCCTTGCCAGTTTCCCTCAGTGAGAGGCAGTAGATGTCACTGCAGACGTATTGCCATGGGTCTCCAGAGCAAGGGGCCCTCCTGCCTGTGCTTGGCTTTCGTCGTCTGGGAAGCGACGTTCTGAATCAGCGAGCATTCTCTTCCGTTTTAGGTATTTAGTTGTTGAGATCCCATACGATCAGGTTTTAGAAATTAACATTTTGAAACTGGTTATTTAAAGGATAGTGGAAACCTAATTTGGGACAACATGGGGTTGAGCGATCAAACCGTAATTTCAGGTCTGCCAGTCTCCAAGATGAACACATGCTGATCGAGCGAGCAAACGAACGCATGAATGACCTTGCTGAGACACTTGACCTTTCTGAGAACTATTGGCTCCGTTCTCTTTCCTTCCAGGGCTTTGTGAGGAGAAGAAGGATAATTGAGGACACAGTGTCTTTCAGCATAAGTGTTCCAATTAATTAGAGCATTCCAGTATTTTTGCTATTGAAACACATGCTGCCTGTTGCAGGTAGGAGAAGCATGTTAGCCCATCCTAGCCTGATTTTCCCAGTCTGACATGCTTCCCATATAGGGGGAGGAAGTGCTGTTAGAAACACTGAACTCTCCTCTGAAAGCTCCGTGTGATAAGCCAAAAGCTGCACGAACTTCAGCCTCCTAACAGTGTGGGAAAGGGCATCTCACCGGGCAGAGGGAATGCAGCGGCGCCAGCGCAGAAGTGACGGTGGAGGCCGCGGGCCTTGATTCCCTGAGGCGCTGCCTGCTCTCCCTGCTTCAGCAGAGGCCCTCCCTCCATCCGTATCCCCCGAGACGGAACGTTGCGTGATGTTTCCAGAGCCCCGCAGGATGCACAGGACAGGAAAAGCAGTGGGCCCCACTGTCCGAGGTGTTGGGTCAACATAATTTCCTGGAGGACGCAGCTCCCTGCGCCCCAGGACAAGAGCCAGGCTGCAGAGTGAGGTGCCAGCCCCTGCCCCACCAGCCGGGAGCGCCCGCCCGGAGCGGGGACGTCGCAGGGGCTCAACGGCGCTCATTGGCCGCAGATCCAGCGTCCTACTCCCACGCCATTCACACCCTGCTGGTGTTGAATAGCTTCCTGAAGATCAGGTGTCACTGCGTGTCCAATGAATGTTCAACCCTGAAAACCTTCTGAGAGTTGCGTATGGACACAGCACGGAATCGACGCCATCAGTGTTCTGGGAAGGAGGGCCACAAACTTGATTCCTCCATCATGGCCAGGCTTCCGCCTCAGCCTGGAGAAACCTCCCAAGGTAGGTAAGGAATGGCCAGGGACAGGGCGGCCCCCATCCCTGCTCGGAGCCCCGGTCGCAGCCCTGACCCCGAGGGCTCCGTGGTCACGAGAGACCTGCCCCACGGCAGCCCCAAGACAGAGGCATGAGGGCCTCTGGGGCTCTCCTCTCCCCTAAGGGTCCCCTTCTCTGCAGGTACCCAAGTGCTGCAGGCTGGACTGTGACCCCAAAAACTATGCAGAAGCCCTGACCTCCAGGGCCTGTGAAAAGGAAATTGAAATAAGGTCCTTGCTGATGGAATCAGTCCAGAGGAGGTAGACCTGGAGCAGGGTGGGCATCAATCCAATAAGACTGGCGTCCTCAAAATTAGGGGAGAGGACACAGAGGGAGGAGGCCACGTGGAGCTGGAAGAGCAGCCACTGGCGTGACCTGTCCACAGGCCACGGACCACCGTGGCAGGACAGCAAGCCAGAAGCTGGAAGAAGTAAGGGAGGACTCTTCCCAACACCTTGATTTTGGACCTCTGGCCTCCAGAACTGTGAGTAAATTTCTGCTTTAGCCACCAACTTTGTGGTCATGTTTTATGGCAGCCTCGGAAACTGATGCATCAAGTCTTTTGTTTGGTTTAAAATGTTGGGTTTTTAAAAAATATGTACCTTGATTTTATTTTAAGGTTTTATTGTCATCTTTGTTTAGTTTGGTTATTTTTTTTTTTTGGTTGGTTTTTAATTAGGGGTTGTCTTAGCTTGGACCTTCTCAAAATTAAAAACTTTTGCACCTCAAAGGACGCAATGAGGGAAAATATTTGGAAACTACGTATCTGATAAAGCCTTAATATCCAGAACATATAAAGAAACCCTCCAGCTTAACAACAAAAAGGAAAAACAGCCCAATTACAAAGTGGGCAAAAGACTTGAATAGACATTTCTCCAAAGAAGATATACAAATGGCCAGAAAGCAGATGAACAGATGGTCAACATCATTAGCCATCAGGGAAATGCAAATCAAAGCCACAATAAAATACCATTTCACTCCCATTAGAATTGCTGCTGCTGAAAAACAAAAACCTGAAAAATTGCAAGTGTTGGAGACAATGCAGAGAAATAAGAACACTCATTCATTGCTGGTGGCAAAGTAAAATGGTGCAGCCACTGTGGAAGACAGTTTGGCCGTTCCTCGGAAAGTAAGTACAGAATTATCATATAACCTGGCAATCCCACTACTCAGTATAAGACCCAGAAGAACTGAAAGCAGGGACTTGAATAGATATTTGCACACCGATGTTCACAGTGACATTATTCGCAATTGCCAAAAGATGTAAGCAACACAAGTGTCCAAAACTGATGAGCAGATAAATAAAATGGGGTGTAAACCTACAATGGAATGTTATTCAGCTGTAAAAAAGAATGAATTCCTGTTACAAGTGACAACACGGATAAACCTTAGAGACATGTTGAGTGAACTAAGCCAGACACAAAATGACAAATATTGTATAATCTAACTATTTTGACATAATTAGGATAAACAACTCATAGAATCAGAATCTAGAATATAAGTTATCAGAGGATGGGGTGGGGATAGGGAAAGGAACGTTAAGGCTTGAAATGTACAGCGTTTCTATTTGGAACGATGGAAATGTTTAGGTAATGGATGGTGATGGTAGCTCAACGTTGTGAATATATATCTGAATATGATTAAAAGGAGGAACATTAGATCGTAGACATAGCAACAGAATAATATTTTTAAAAGAAATTCTGTGGAACTGCACTACACAGTGAGCCCTAAGCTAAACCATCGACTTCAATGACTAGTACAAACAAAAACGTGTGCCATCGTGTGCTGTGACAAATGTGCCACACCAGTATAAGGTGTATTTCATGCGTGGCTGCTCTGTAAACCCACAACTTCTCTACTAAAGGGAGACGTCCTCCGTGGCACGGTGTGTTTTGCGGGGTGAGTGTGGAGAGGGCTGCAGAGGGCTCGGCTCGTGGAGTCTGGGCGCTGCTGGTCCGCGGCCCGGGAGCACGTCCAGGAAATCGTGAAGAGGCGGAGAAGACAGGGCCGCCCCCTCAGTGCTGCCGGCCTGGACGTGCAGGCGCCGGGAGCCCGGAGGCCCAGATGGGGGCTGCGCAGACCATCAGCGTTTGCAGGGGCCGGGGAGGGGCTCGGACCCCAGACTCTCAGGAAGAGGCCTCAGCCCCGGAGTGCAGCCCTGCGTTCGTGAATCCGACAGCGATGGGCTCTAGACCAGGACGGCACAAGAGCCCCTACAGGAGGCCTCCGGGGGAGACCAGGGCCCCTGGCCCTGCAGCCTGGAGGTCAGGGTCAGCTGCGCACGGCCGCGCCCCCTTCCCCTCCCGTGTCCCCCCGTGCCCCATGTCCTGCTGTGCTCGTCCCCCCAGCTGTTTGCCGAGCGCCCACTGCATGCAGGCCCTCGGGGGGAGACGCTGGGGGTGGGAAGGGTCTAAAGACGAGGGTCTCCCACAGGAGACCCCGCCCAGGGAGAAGCCACCTCCGTCCCTCCTCCCGGTGGCCCCACCTGGGCAGGTTTCCCGCTCGCACGTGGAGGCCCGTTCAGGAGGGCAGGGCGCGTGGCCGGCGTGGCCCAGACGGGCGGGGGGCCCGAGGCGCCTCCCGGGCTCAGCTAGAGGCTCTGCCCCCTCGGCCTCGGCCCCTGCTCCCCGCTCCTCCCCCATCTTTCCTCCACTTCCTGATTCCAAAAAATTCTTCACTTTTCTCCTGGGCGAAGACAATCAATGATTATTGATCGATAGTCAGTTATCGGAAGGCCTGTGAGAAGAGCTCCACCTGGTGCTGGCCAGCCCCCCCAGGCCTCCAGGGCCTTGGAGACGTGGCGCCCGCGCCCTGAGGAGCCATGCCTGAGTTCCTAGGCCCGGGCAGGGGTCTCAAAGAGCCCGACGCCTGAGCCAACGCCCACCCCCACGGCTTGTGTCCAAACAGCCACCTCACAGGCACCTTCCCGGGTCCCGAAGCAGAGTGGACCTAGGAGAGGCCAGGAGGAGAGTGAGAGTGACACCTTCCCCCTACCTGCTGCAGGTCTGCGGCCGGCGGCCACCGCCTGGGCCTCCAACAACTTCTACCAGGGAGCAGGGACAGCCGGAAGAATGTGGCTTCTTTGCTACCAAGTGAACAAAGTAAATAGGGAATAATCGCAAAATAAGATCCGGGTGCCATTCCAGAAGAGACAGGAGACAGGCCCATGTCTCTGAATCCAAACCATAGCGGAGACCAGTCCAGTTGGAGGTAGGCAGGCCCAGATCAGAAACGTACCGCTTGGAAGACGGAACAAGAGGAGAGAGTAGAAAGAGGCACGGCTTACAGAGCAAGCACCAGAACCGCCGAGATCCTTCCCGAAACCCGACTGAGGGTTGCCTGGAGAGTGGGCAGCTTTCCCCATCGCCCAGCGCATACCTGGGAGGACGGGAACGAAGGTCAAAACCAGTGACAGCGGAAGGGCCTCCAATGCCAGCAGCTCTCAGCACTGAATAAAGGGAGCGCGTAGAGGGCAGCCGCCCGCCCGCCTCATCTTCAGAAAGAAGCCCGTCTGCGCAAACTCTGCTAAGAGTCACACTACACACAGGACATTCTACCCAAAGGACAAGATATCGAGGTGAATTAAAAAACAAACAAAAACTTTATCTCCAATCCTATCTGTATCCAAATAAAACATAAATAGAATGCTCCCAAGAGCAGATTGCAAAGTTTTGTCCGTGAAGCATAGCTTTTAAAAAATCATTACTTTTCTGGCAAGCACTCTAATCTGATTATATATTTATATATATTTTTTACCTTGTTTCTCTCTCGATTTACCCTAACTACATATATAAAGAAATGCAAATCATTCCATTCCCAATATAATCCAGTAATTAGCCTGTTATGCCTTATTCAGATTTTTAAATAATTTTGGCTCTGGAATATCATATATATGGTTAATAGAATTTGCAGCAAATTATATTTAGAGAGGAAGAAAGCACTTTATCTCCATCAAATAACAGAAGCACATCCATTTGTTATTTTTCAAATGGTGACAGCAAAATCAATTCTAAGGGGCAAAAGGAAAATGAGATTCTGAATTCCTCCCCACCGTCTCACTCCCCTTGACACACTAATTAGTCTCACACCCTCTCTGCTTGTGCCTTGCAGGATGTTTGCCCAGAGGAAATGCAAAACTGGCAAAACAGAAGAGGATCGGTGACTAATGAAAAGGACAGTGCAGAAGAGACAATTCCTTGGAATGAGCCATTAGCTACATGCTGTTTAGGCGGCTCCCAGCCTGGGCATTCTTGCCTTTTCAATTGTTTACAGAAATTCCTCTGGAGAGCTGCAGACTGCCAAGCTTACTGCTTGGCTGTCTGGTATTTGTCCCACTGAAGCTGGCACGTCCCTTCCATCTCGGTTGCCAAGACTGTTCTTTCTCTCCTCTTGAGACTCCAGGTGAGAGAGGTGAAGGTCCATGGTCGCCTTGCAGAGGTAGGAGAAAGTCGTTTAAGAGCTCCGAATATTGAGTACAAATGGCGGCGGTTTTTAAAATGAAGGAAACTCTTGTCACACTTTTATTTTTAGGGGTTCTTGGCACAGCAGAGATTTCACTAGAAATTACCCAGCCCAGAAAAGCAAGCGCCTGACTCCACCGCCCTCAAGACGCAGGAAGGACGGCACGCGAGGAAGGCCTGCGGCCCTGCACTGTTTCAGGCTCGCTGCTCCCTAACACGGGTCTGACCCTAACGCCTGCTACACTCCTGAGTGAAAATAAAGCAGGTTTAACGGGGGCCGTCTTGTTTTTATCTTGAATCGCCTCTTCTGTAACTGACTGAAGACTGATCATTTATTTTTCCACTCCGGTGATGTGTGTTGGAACTGTGAACAGTTATTAGCTAAGCTATGGCTTTAGAATTTAGAGCTCAAGCATCAAACAGACACTGGGCCTGAACTCAGGGGAGGATCCTGTTGCTGTGGAAACCGATGTGGGACCATCTCCCTATAACTCAAACTTCTCTGCACCCAAAGGCCGATTCTGGTTCAAAGCCGTCCTCACGTGAGGGCGAGCGGTGGGCAGTGCCAGGCTTTACCTGGCCAACGTGGCTACCCACAGGTGTGTCCACCGTGGGCGGTTCCTGCTCACCTCCTCAGGGACACCTGCGCAGGGACACTTCTGTCCACTCCTGGGCTTCTCCAGGGCAGCCTTCTTTTTAGGGGACTTCAGTGATTCCTGGGAGGCAGCGGGGACGCCAGGGATGCACCTGAAGTCGTCCCAGGTTACCCCGAAGCTCCGGTGCAGCTCACCCTGCCAGCATCTTCTGCTACTAAGAGACTCTTCATCTCTCTCTGCACCTCTATTTTCTGTGTATACAATTGAAGAACATTCCCTCCATATTAGGTTACTAGGAGAAATGATGACTGAAAATAAGTTTCTATTGTATCTGAATGCTGGCACAGACATCACCTCAGCAGCCGAGTGCAGGCAGCTAAGACAGCGAGTCCTACCTCGTTCAGAGTAAAGGGTACAAAAGTCATTCAAGTGTCTGCACGGTGAGCTCCTACGGAGTGGGGTTTTGCTCCCATGTGTGGTCTGTAGTGGTCCCGGCTCCGGGCTCCAGGTGCTGCAGCTTCTCGGTAACAGAGGAAGTCTGGGCTCCTCCTGCCAGCAGCCTCAGCCCGCAGCCGTGCCTGTTTCTGCACATCATGGTTTCCCAGAACATCAGAAAGTCCAACACTGAAATGTTTTTATCTAGTTATATTCTGGTTTTATTCAGTCCTTTTCTCTTTTAGGAGTCTTGACTAACTTTCAATTCCCTGCTCTCCTTTTTTTGTATTAGGAAAAAAAGATGAACAAACTAGAACAAAATAAAATGCATTTTAAACTTCATTTATTTCTGTACAGTGGGAAATGGCTGCTAAATAATATATTCCATTTTAGTTCAGTGTTCTCTCTCTGCACTTACTGACCTGACAGAAAGGGCAAAATGTTGGTTAAGACCTGTGTTTGGGGTTGGAGGCAAGCCAGCTTTAGTTTTCATAATTGTCCTTAAAACTTGGACAGTGAGCCCCAAGTGCAGGTTTCAAAGGCCACCATCTTCAGAATCTCCTTTTCCCTCTTACATGTATTAGTCCAGAACATTTCAGATTAAAGCAAGAGAAAACTTCACCCGAGCTGCTTTAAGAGAGAACAAGCAGATCCGGCCCCAGCCAGGCCGACCCCGCGGCCGCCCGTGCCCAGCGCGTCTGCGTCACTGCGCGGCCTCCCGTCCCCAGGGCACACCGGGTGTCCCAGCCGGGCCAGCTGCCGTCCAGCCCCCACACCACCAGACCCCCGGCCGTGCCTGAGCGGAATCTCAGCTCCATCAGGAGGGGCGCAGATCCAGCCCCCAGGCCTCCTGCCCACCAGTGCCAGGCGCAAGCATCTTCAAATGATGATTCCCACCGGGGCCCCCTGCAGGGGACTCTCCATCTCTGCCTTCCTCAGTGACCCCTCAGGCCCTCAAGCTGCACCGGGACACACCCGGCACTTCCCAGAATCACCCCAAGCCTCAGGGCAGATGAGAACCCCGCACCTGTGTGGTGATGGCCAGGACACCTGAGCAGCCCGACCTGGGGACTACGGGAAGGCAGCGACGGTGCTGGCCAGGAGTTTCTTCTGAAGTCCAGGCTGCCGTTTAATCACAGATACAGTCAGTGGGTGACTCCATGCAGTAAGGTAACTTGTTTTTGTACTCTTCTTTCTGTGCCATTCAATTTCTCTTCATTATATTATCTTTCTCCATTTTTCTTACCTTTCAGTTAAGCTTGATCATTATACTCCTACTGTTTTTCTTAAATACGGCATCTTGGATAACTAGGACAAATATTATTCATGCTTCATATAATATTAACAACTTGCATCAATAAATGTACATTGAAAGGATACATGAATGAATCAGATTTTGACTATAAAGATGACTACATTTCCAAACTGTAACTGTAAGAACTACTAAATAGATTTTGACCTAAACTATTAAAACATAGATATTTTAAGGTATGTTTTAACCCCCAAACAACTTCTGTTTAATTTATTCTCCATTGAAATAAAATCAACTTCTAAGTTGTTATATTTTGAACATATGACATGCTTGCGAGAATATAAAATTGCATGCACAGTTTTAAAAAGAGGAATAAACTGAGCACACTCAGACAGAACATTGCAGCAGCTTTGAAGCCCTTTGAAGGCACCTCCCCGACACCATCCACCCCACCCCAGCCCCACAATCCCTATCCTGAATATTGTTCATCATTCTGTTGTTTTTCTCCATGCTTTTGCCATCCGCAGACAACCTATGACTTAATTTCTCCCTATACATGAACTCTATGTAAATGGATGCACATTCCTGTGTTTCTCAGTGGCCAATCTCATTTACTCACATTGTGTGTCTGATAGTCACCCACAGAGACAGGAATGGTTTAATTAATTCATTTTCTCTGCATTCCATCGCACAGGGGACAGCACTATTTAACCATTCTCCTCCAATCAGTGAACATTTGCTGCCATGAGCATGTTATACAGGTCTCCAGATGCTCATGTGCAAGGATTTTTCTAAGGCATATATTTAAGAGCGGAGTGGTTAGAGCATCATCACAGGATATGGGCATATGTAAATACTCATATTTATGATGCAACAGCAACTGAAGTAGATGAGAATTCTTACTGATCCTTATCCTCTCCTCAAACCCAGCATTATCAGATTTTCTTTCTTGGCTAATCTGATGCATAAAATGGTATCTTATGGTTTTACTTCAATTTCTCTGATGAATGAAGTTGATCATTATTTTGGATGTTTGTTTATAGGCTGCTTTTGTTTCCTCTTACATGAAATACCTGCTTGTATTCGTTTGCTTTTGCTGCTGTTACAAATAATCACGAACTTAGTGGTTTTAAAAAGCCTAAATTTATCATCTTAGAATTCTGGAGGTCAGAAGTACAAGTCTTCCACAAGGATAAGAGTTAATCCATATTGACTGACTTCCATAATTTCCTTCACCTTGTCTTTTTGTTTTTGCTATGGATTTCTTCATATCTTTCTTCTAGTTCATTGAGTTTCTCTTCAGCTTTGTCTAATCTGCTAATTATTCCATCCTTAGGATTTTAAATTTTAATTGTTAGCTTTGTAATTTCCAGAAGTTCTACTTGATTATTTTTCCAATTTGTTAGGTTGTTTTTTTATAGTGTCTTCTTGTCTGCTCAAATTTTCAAGATTATTTTGTATTTATTTAGGTATAAATGACAGTTATTTTACATTCCATATCTGATAATGCCAGAAGTCCTTGTGGGTTTGTTCTCCTGTCTGTTGCCTCACTTATTCTCATGGGACCTTATGTGCTTTGTGATTTTCACTGTCAGCTGCTCCTGCTCCTTAGAATTATTTTGCAAGAATATTTAGAGGACTAGATGGAATTTAAGTTCCACTAGAGGTGATCTATATTTGCTTGTGTCAGTAGTCTGAATGTTCTTCCAAACATGGACTACTTTTAATTAAATTTGCTGCTTGAGGATTGTCAGACCACAAAGGTAGATCAAGATCACACATTTTCAAAAGGGATAGATTTAGTCACAAATTCTCAGATGAGATTGTTTTTCCCTCCATCTGACATATAGGTGAAGATAAATCTCCTTGGCATTTTCTTCTTCATTGTGAGGTTTCCTTCTTATTCACCCTTATACTAAGAATGTGATTCTCTGGGACCTCAGCTTTATTTGGAAGTCTCCTGGTAGATTCTTCATTTATTTAACCCTGGAGCTTTGTATCCCATGCCCTCTGCTTGTGCAGCCTTCAAAGGGAAAGCTCAATGCCTTCACAGTGCAGATGACCCCAGGCTAAAGCCAGCATTAAGGCTAGTTTGCCATAAGCTTTCTTTCCTTAACTTTTTTCCTCCTTTTTCATCAGTGATTTTTAAAAAAGATTGTGAATATATATTTTATCCGGAATTTTACTTGTTCCAATCAGGAGAGTCATTCAAGGGGTATAATTTGCTATGGTGATGGATACAGAAATCCTTGGGAATGAAAAAGCTTTATATTTTCAGGTTTTGTATTTGCTGCATGAGGACGTTTCACAAACTCCAATATGCACTTTGGAATGTTATAATTCATTGAAGTCTGACTCTGATTTTATTTGTGCTTGTATAATGCATACAAAATAAGCCTTATACACACTCAAATACAAACACAGTGAAATGCAGCCAACTTGCCTAAGAGAAATCCAGCATCTAGCCTAGACAACAAGGAACTGTGCCACTGATTCCTCATCAGTCACAGCTTAAGACCTGGACTAAAATTGATTCTATGTACGTCACTTGTTTGTCAACCACTAATCATGTGCAAATTGCTACAGAACTGGCACAAAATGATTTGGAACAAAAATAATGGACAGATACTGAGTCAGGCAACATTAGGTAGAGAGCTAAATACCAAAAGTGTGCTTATTACTTTGTTTTATGTTAAATCCTTGTACCTTTCGATTTTTATCATTTTTAGTGAAATTATACAAATAAATAATATTTTGTTTCATAGGTCTTCTGGATCAATGCTACTTTTAACTGCAGTTTTTAAAATTCTTTAAATCTAAAATTTCCTGACTAGATTTCTAAATATCACTGGTTAAGGAATTTGTTATCTGTTTCATGCCAGAATTAGACTTATGTTTTTATCTTTTAAAGCTAAACTCACTTTGCTCAATTGCCAAAAATTTTTAAAAGCTTTTCCTTCACAGTTAAAGATGATAGACCAAAGTCAAGAACTCTGTCTCAATTGGTCCTTTAATATGGAGGAAAGTAAATGCTTGCTTTCCTATCCCACGTGCAAGCCTGCTCCTAATTTCAGGGCACGACCTTTATGTAGCCTTAGAACTGTGTAGTCTCACTATCTTTAAGAGCTATAAAAGTGAAATTCTGGTGTTGTTGAAAACAGATTTTATCAACTTATCAAACTACTAACAACATTTCAAAATCTGTTCTCTGCAAACTTTGTTTTGCCTCAGAAAATCAGTGTTTCCAAGTGGACATCTGGATTTCTTTTATACATTAAGCAACCATTTTCGGGAATTGACCATAGCCTTCCCACCCTGAACTTCAAAATATCATACATTTAAAAAGGAAAGAAGCCTATTTCTTAGGGGTAGTAGGCAAAGAAAGAAAATTGAGAAGCAGCACCCAACACCAAACCCCTAATTATCCACTCTTTGGTGCGAGACAGCTTGCGATCCTGGCATCCTCCAGAATGGGTGTAGCTAACAGACTTGGTGCTGATGATGCCTGCTGATCCCTACTTGGTAATTGCTGGACCACTTTTTAGTGGTTTGGCTCATTTTTCTCAGGGATGTTTGGTCATAGAGCAAGCAAGATATACAACTCAGCAGCCTCATCCCTCATCAAGGATGTTCCCGTCACCCCATCCCTGAATCAACTGTTCAGCAGATGCAGGCATGGTCCTGACTTGTCTGTCGTACTTAAAGCTGTACAAAAGAGGGATGTTTCTCATTGACTTATTTTTTCTAAGACCCATTCATAGAATTTGGGGGTCTAATAATTATTGATTCAATTAGTTAATTATACTTAAGAAAAATCAAAATATTCTTCTAGTTTGGTATCACTGATCAGTAAAAACTACAGTTGACTTATTGTGCTTTTAAGCTTAAATAGACACATATCTGATCCTAAGTCCATCTGCATTTTATGATTCCTTTTTCTTTTTTTCTATAATCTTAGTAATATTCTGTGTAATTTTCCCCTAGTAGATGAGAAACTCACAAACAGAATTTTAAGAAATCTATTCAGGGGTGAGAGAGCAGACAAGAAATCACAATAACTTATAAATTTTGAACCCAAGTGGCAAAGATAACAGGGTGAGCCATTAGCAGAAATAAGGAAGGCAAGAGAAGAAAGTGAGTCTGGAGAGAAGGGGAAGAAGAAAAATTTACTTTTAAAACATATTTAGTTTGAATTAGAAATGCAGAAATGAAATGGATCATATATCTAAATGTAAAAAATGAAGCAGGTACTGATAAATAACACAAATAATTCAAATTCCAGGAACTCTTTAAAATATTAGTAAATCCAACTGCATAACAATGAAAATTTTAGAATGACAAGAAACCTCATAAGAAAAGTTTAAAGACAAATGAAAAATTGGATAAACCATTTTTGCCACTTATATAATAGGTAAAGGGCCAATATCCCTAATACATCAAGAATTCCTCAAAGTTAAGGATTTTTAAAAAAAATCAACACAAGAAAAATAGGGAAAAATATGAATAGGCAGTTCACAGAAAAATAAATCCAACTGGTCTTTAAACATGGAAACCATGATTAGCTCCCTCAAAATAAGAAAAATGCACGTTTCAACTAAGAAAGTATTCTTGCCTCTCAGATTGGCAAAAATCCAATTTCTGTTGCTAGGAATCAAGGAAAACAAGTACTGCCATGCATTGTTGATGGAAATGCAAAATTATATAACCCCCATGGAGGAAAATTTGACAAACTATTACCAAATCATATACATATTCATTTTCCATTGACCTAGCAATCCCACTTCTAGGAATCTACCCCAAAGATAGAGTGGGATAAAAATGTTGTATATGGCCATTCACGGATTCATGGAAATATTGTTCATAAGAGCAGAAGACAAGAAAGACCCAAATGTCCATCAAAAGGGGTCAGTGAAATAACCATAAGTATTCACATTCACTCAAGAGAGTGCTGTGCAACTATAGAAAGGAATGAGAAAGTTTTCTATATACTGGTAATCTCCAGGAAATATTGCTAAGTGAAAAATGCAATGCCAAAGAGTATTAATAGTTTGCTAACATATGTTGCAAACTATTTCTCTTTCTCCTGTAGTGTAAGTTGTTTTACTTTTATGATAAAGTCATTTGATGCACAAAAGATTTTGTTTTTGCTGAGGTACCATTTACCTATTTTTTCTTTTATTGCTCATGCTTTGGGTGTAAAGTCTAAGCAACCATTGTTTAACATAAGGTCCTGAAGATGTTTCCATGATTGGTAGTGCTGGTTCTTATATTCAGCTCTCTGATCCATCTTGAGTTAATTTTTGTATATAATGTGATGTAAGGTGCATATAACTTTTACATAATTTAAAATAATTAAAAGAAATAAATCCCTAAAAACTGAAGCCAAAATGAACTCAGCTCTGCATCAATTTACCCACATAATAATGCATGTGCCTTTAAAACATAATGCTTTAACTGTAGACCCCTGCTGGGATGCATTCCAAGAACCATGATAATGACAACAAAACTTGAAACAGATTTGTAGACTTACTGTTAAAAAATGGAATTGTCATTGTAAAACCATTTCAGGTGCTTTATCTGATAAATCAAATAGGTAATGGTGCTAATTGCCATTAGAACTCAAGATTTTTAGAAATGAAGTAAGAGATACAAGTTAAAATAAAAAAAAGTTGGGTGAAAAACATGTAATCTTATATTTAAATTGGAAACATCAGTATGAGTCATTATTTTGTTCTCTTGTCTAAAATGGGTGTTGTTATTTCCAAGCTATTTCCACAGAAAGCCCTAGAAGTGATAACCAGTAGAGTAGAGCACTTCTAGAGTTCGTATTATGATCTCTAAGTAACACTAGTCAACCCGGCTAGGTTATGGTGTCCAGTTGTTTGGTCAAACACTGGCCTAGAAGTTGCTGTGCTGGTGTTTTGTAGATGGGATTAGCATCTGCTATCTGTTGAACTTGAGTAAAGGTGATGTCCCTCTGTAACGTGGTGGACCTCATCCAGTCGTTTGGAGGTCTTAAGAGTCAAAGACCTTAAGTCAACACCCTGCCCTTCCTCCTGAGTTTCCAGCTTGCTGGCCTCTCCGAGGAAGTCGGACTCAAGACTTCAATTTCCCTCCCCCACAGAATTCAGATTTGCCGGCTCCCTCATTCATGAGCCAATTTCTTAAAATAAATCTTGTTATATAAATATATACATGCATATATATTCTGTTGGTTCTGGTTCTTCGGTGAGCTCTGACTGATAGAGGAGGAAAGAAAGAATTGTTGCTAATCTTAAAGCTGGACAATTTGAGGTAGACATCAGGGGAAAGAGGTGCTTATGTCAGAACACAAACTTTTCAGTCTGCAGGAGTCAGAAGTCTCCTGAGATTGGCAGTCCAGTGCAGTAATTGTTCCAACTAACTCATCACAAAGATTTCCTTTTCATATGTGTGGAACCAAGAAACTTTATAGGGACTGATGCCTGGATTTAAACAGTGAAAAAACGGAACTAATCACATCTGACGTATTGTTGGCATAGAAATCCCCTAATGGAGTTTTCATCTCTGGGAATCAGATCCAGAAATCTGCCACCTGAGGAAAGGCCAGTGGCTTAAAAATGCCTTGATGGGAATATAATATCGTGCACAGAGAAGATGCCACCCACGCTGCTCTCCACTACAAAGTCTCACTCGATGCCCACTCTGCTGCCTGCTTTGGGGTCTGACCACATGGTGAACCTATTGACTTTCTTACATTCTTGGCAGATTTTGGCTTTGGGTGATCTCTGGTGATAGGTTGAGGGATTGTGTAAAGGAATTTTAAAATATCAAATTTCCTACTACTTACCTCCTCCAGTTTTCTCCCGGGTCAGGCAGCTTTCCCCAGGTTTACAGTGTCCGTTGTCCAAATGCCCAGGAATAAAATCCAGGCTTCCCATTGCTGAAACCTAGAAGAAAAATTTATTCCCGGCACCTTGTTGTAGGTGGCGCATCTGGGAAGGGGATTTACTCATAGGCACAGTGAAATGTTGGCAGGGTTTTTACCACCACACCATTAGTGCCTGCAAGAAGGGAGAAAATGTACATTAAGAACTTAAAAAATCTCATCTGGGATTACATCATCTACATATGAGCTGAAGAGCGAACCCTTATAAAATGAAACCAAGTGGGTTTTTTTTGGACAGCAATCTGACTCATTAAGAATCCTATATCATGTTGCTTGAAAATTTGGAAAAACAAACGAGCAGATGTTGACACACAGGCAAGCCTCATTTCCTCCAGGTAGCCACCTCCCACTGTGGCTCCGTAAAGGAAGGTGGCATTTGATGTGCCATGACTGCATACCCTGAGGGTGTAATGCTTCTGTATTTTGGTGTGTGTTTGGTAGATTAAATTTGAGGGAGGTTGGTAGGTAGAACTGAGGGCAATCAGTAAAGGTGGAGAAAAATCCTACAGGTAAAACACATCTCCCGGGGTGGTAATACTCACCTAGCTTTGAATTTGAACAGCAACAGGTAGCTAGGCACCACCTTGCAGAGAACAGCTCTGTGTGCTTCCTAAAACCCTGGTCCTGCCCAGCTTCTCCAGCCGCCTTCGTCCGGCTCCCGTTTCAATCAGCCGGCGAGTTCTACTGCAGGTTTTTCTGGCACTGTCACAGTAGCCGTCTTGCCCTTTCTGTCTCCACTTTACCAGTTTGGCTTAGGCCCTTCTCAGCTGATAACCAACAGCCTCTAAACCGTCTTCCTGCTAGGATTTAAGCCTGGGTAGAACTCCCAGAGTCTCTTCATAAATTACCAATTTCATTACCTTGGTCAACTGCCCCAAATCCTCCAAACATCTCTCCTATGTCAATAGGATGGAAATCCCAGTTCTTAGCTTGGCCTTAAAACCCTTTTCAGTGTGACCCACCCTTAGGGTCTTAGTCAGCCAAAGGGGTGCTGATGCAAAATACCAGAAATGTGCTGGCTCTTGTAAAGGGTATTTATTTGGGGTAGAAGTCCACAGTTACGGCCATAAAGGGTAAGTTTCTTCCCCTCACCAAAGCCTGTGGCCACATGTTGGAGCAAAACGGCCGCTGACGTC
The DNA here is from genome assembly GCA_026826555.1 of Tolypeutes matacus. Classification (NCBI taxonomy): domain Eukaryota; kingdom Metazoa; phylum Chordata; class Mammalia; order Cingulata; family Chlamyphoridae; genus Tolypeutes; species Tolypeutes matacus. The sequence goes on along the minus strand of JAKSZT010020074.1, from coordinate 5,161,822 downwards.
TGCCAGGGTTCAGGCTCCGTGGGTTCCTCTCTTCCCGGGGCTGTGTTTCTCTCCGGGCTCAGCTCCTCTGTTTCCCCCACAAGGTCAGCTGTGGACTAGGAGGCTCTCTAGGCTTTGCCTCGCTCCACAAGGCCAGCTGTGACCTGTCAGGCGAACGGCTCGTCTCTTTTCCCAGAGCCTTCTCTCTTCCTCACCACCAGGCTCCTCTGTGTGCTCACCGCCCCCGGGCTCCAGCTTTAAAACTCCGCATCAGAGCTCCAGCTCAAGACTCCAACCAACTCCTCTGCTCTGCCATGCAGTTTTTGTGGTTTGCTTGTGGTTGTTGTTTTTAACAATTTATTGATACGTTCATTCATACATGAACATACATAAACTGTAAGTGTTCAGTAAACATCATGAACTTACGAAACAAACATGCACAACATCCGGGCTCCCACACCTCACTCCCTGACAAACACCCCACAGTGTTGTGAAACACATCATGAAAGAGCATCGTCAAAGTGTTCCTGCTAACTATAGTCCGTATCTTCCTCCCCTATAGATTTTTTTAAGGATTTATTTATTTACTTACTTACTTTTATCCATTCTTACCCCCTCCCCCGTTTTTGCTGTTTTTGTGTCCGTTCACTGGGCAACTCTCTGTGTCTGTTTCCTGCCCTCTCCTTCTCCTCCTTTCTTCACTGGGATTCGATCCTCCGAACCTCTGATGTGGGAGAGGCGTCCTACCACCTGCGCCACCTTAGTTCCTGGTTTTTCGGTGCGTCTCATCTTGGCTCTCCCTTGTGTCACTCTCCCGTTACATCATCATCTTGCTGCGTGGCTCGTGGGGCCTGGTGGCTCACCCAGGGCCTGGCGGCTCACCTGCGGCCTGGCAGCTCACCTGCACATGGGCTCACCACTTGTGGGGCCTGGCAGTGCACCTGCGCACAGGGCCTGTTGGCCCATGTGCCTTCTATTTTTCACTTTTTTTTCTTTTTACCGGGAGGTCCTGGGGATCAAACCCAGGTCCTTCCATATGGGAGACGGACACCCAACCACCCGAGCCACATCTGTCCTCTGCTATATCTCTTAAGGTTGACCAAAGATACCCAGAGTTACAGTCTTTTCCCATACAGGATGGTCATATAATAAATCAGGCTTCGTTTATCACCAGCATTCTAAAAACCAGACCTAGGGAGAAAAACTAGGTCTGGGGACACATGCGTTCTACTGACGTGGCCCAAGTAAAGCCCTAATCATAACTTAATCACGCCCAGAGGAACAGACCAGTTTACAAACATAATCCAATATCTATTTTTAGAATTCATGACTATATCAAACTGCCACAGGGTCATATTTGGTGCCTCTTATCCCTGGTCTCTGTTCCTAGGACACTCTCTCTCTATCCTTCCCCCCATTTACACTTATTACTGCACCCCTGGGTCCTCCGTAATGGTGACTTTTAAGGTATTGCTTTTACTATAACCCATAGAGAGAAGTTACCTGACACGTCTGTGTATGATACATGCTAATATGCGTTTTCTACTCTGTTCTTTTTCAATGCTGGTATTGACTCACTAAATTGATGTCAAGATGCCCTAATGGGTTGAGATTCACAGTGCAAAAAAACTCCACGAGCCCTTCCTTAACTCCTGCATCCCATTCTAATCATCTGATTTTCTAGCGTTTACCAGTCATTCTGGCTCATTAAAGTATACACTACTATTTTGTGCATGTGGTTTTTGTGCATATGTCTTGTCTCCCTGTCTTGATTAGAAGTTCCTTGGTGGTAGACTATCATCTGTTTTGTTTCCCACAGTGACCTTGTACATTCTTGGTCATGTAGTTATTCAATATATTTTTGTTCGATGAATTAAATTGTTTTAGTTGTTTTTATGGCTACTGAGCAAAATCTAACTATTAAACACTGTTACCACCCTCTAAAATCTTTTCTTATTAACCTGTCTTCCACCATCTCGGTCTATGCCAACGTGGGCAAACACGTGGCCCAGGTGCCCACATGCTTCTCGTTTGCAGCAGATGTTGCCTTGTACTCTTACACATGCCTCCATCCACAGCCTCGTCTTCCTTCTCAAAACAGCGCTCCAGGGAGCCATGCCCAGGCCACTCATGCCACAGACCTTGGTATAAGCCAAGGAACCAATATGGGAGCTAGAATTAATGGAGTAGAGATGCAAATATATCCCATTTGTTATTTTATTTAAAATAAGAGCACCTGATGCCAAACTCTTGCTTCCGTTGCTCCCTTCTAGAGTCCTGAAGGAATTTTATGTGCCCTTTGTCCACTCGTGTACATCAACCCACATCAATCTGGCTTCTGCCCCCACTACTGCACTCGAGGACTCTTGCCAAGGTCGTCAATTATCCCCCAGGAGCCGAGCAGCAGATGGAGTGCTACCCTCAGCTTTGACTTCCCAGCAGCATTTCACGTAGCTGGCGAGTCTTGCTACTCAAAACCGCCTCTCTACTCCCAGGACACCTTGTCTCCAGCCTGTCCTCCTCAGCATTGCTCCCCAACCTTCATTTGCAAGGTTTGCCTGGGGATTTCTTCTTTTCTCTTCTTCATTCTTTCCCTAATGACATTTGTGTGTCGGGTAATGTACCACACACACGCACATGTGCACACGTGTATACACACACCACCCTCACTTTCGACACCAATAGCATGATCAGGGGTTCCACAAACCACCCTCCGGTTCAGTAATTTGCTAGCAAGACTCAGAGTCCACCGAAAGCTGTTATGCTTATGCTTATGGTTTATTACAGAGAAGGATACAGATCAAGATCGGCCAACAAAGGAAACGTGTAGGGCAGGGTGCAAACGGGAAGCCTCTGTGGTCCTCTTCCCGTGAAGCCCTGACAACGCGCAGAGTATTGCCGACCAGAGGAGCTCGCCCGAGGCTCAGTGCGGTTACTGAGGCGCCACCGCGCAGGCTCTGCTCACCGCCCCGGGGCTGGTCTCAGGGCACAGCCCATCTAGGGGCAGGCTGGGTGCTTGACTCACAGCCCCTGCCTGAGTCACAGGGTTAGGCTATCTGCTGTGGCCAGACCCACCCTAAACTCTTACGAGGCATGACATTCCACAGGCTTAGAGAACAGCTCCCAAAGCCAAGGGCAGGGACCAGACCTCTTTTGGGACAAAGTTAGATTCTTTACTATATATATATGTTGTATATATATACACATATATTAATATATATTTATGCATACTTATATATTTATAGTTATATATCTGAAATAGAATTTCACAAAATAATAGTTTATTCCATAGGATTCTTTCTGGTGTTTTCTATTCTATTCTATTTCTTTTTTTCTTTTTTTTTTTAATGTTGATCTTAACTCGCTAAATGATTTAATGACACTAATGGACCATTACTCACAGTTCCAAATACACTGCTTTCCCCATGATTTAAGGTTCTGTCTATATGCAAAAGATTCCTAAATTTAGCTCTCGCCTCTCAGCTCCAAGCTTGTCAGTCCAACTACCTGCTTGCCAGTTGGATCCATTTGGCCATCTTATAAGAAAATTAAATGTGTCCTCAAAAGAACTGAGGTCTTTATTTTTCCTGCAGATCTTTGCTTTTCCCTATTAGCAAATGGTATTACCTTCCACCTCGCTGGCCAGGCCCGAGCACGCTGAGTGGCCCTTGTTCCCCTCGGTCCCCGAGTCACACTCGGATGCCACCCAGCACCAGGCTCATCAGTGCCACCCTGGATCCAGTCACGCAAGGGCATCCTGCTCTCAGTGATTCTGGACAGCTGCCGAGCACCAGACATGCCAGGAAGGGTCCGGCTTCCTCCTGGCTCAGGAGCTCATATGTTCCTCTCTCCCTGAACGCCGAGTGCCCAGACCCTGCCTTTAACCCACACCTTCCTTCCCAGGGGCCAGGGTTTCCAGAGCTGGACATTGAGTAGTGGAGCGGCCGGCCATTCTGAGGAAGAGAGGCTGCCGTGGGCGAAAAGAATCTGCAGCCAATGAGTGATTCACCGAGAGCCATCCAATGACCCATTTTCTACCTTTACTTATTTACTGAAAACAGAACAAGTTCGCTATTTCTGACCCTTGTAGTGCCTAATGTTGGCTGGATTGGGAGGTGTCTGGAGCCTGCCCCTCTGCCCTCCATGGCCCTCTCCTGGGGCCCCAGCCGCCATCACCTTCCGCCAGCAGGAGGGTCCTTCTCTTGGCCCGGTTTCCAACAGCAGGGAGTCAGGACAGGTACAAACGCAGCTTTCTTTAAAAAGCTGTTTTGAGCAGACAAAACTAATCCGTGACGCTAGGGGCCAGATGCAGGGGGACGGTGTCTGGAAGAGTGACAGGCTGGATGGGGCAGCGAGGGGCCTGTGGACTGCCGGGCAGGCACCTGCCTTGACCTGGCTGTGCAGGCGTGAGCATGTGTGAAACTCACTGCGCCACGCCCTAGCATCTGTGCACTTTGCTGTGCCCCGTTATTCCTCAACACAGAGTACAATAAATAAATAAACATTCAACCAACAAATAAGTAGGAAAAAAAGCTGTTATGAAGACAAAATGAAACGTGGTAAGCTGAATTCAGTAGAAATCCATGGAAACTGTTTTAAAAAATCCACGTCACACTAATTCTTACAAACATTCTAGATGCTTGAAAGAAATGTATTTTGTTAATTTGGTAAACTTGGTGATGAGTCACGTAGTAAATTCTGAATCCTAAAATGACAAAACATCCATAAAGCAGAAAATACCTTCAGAAGGATTTGCAAAAAAGAAACACTTGAAACTGAAAACCTCAACATGAAACGTTGAACTTTGTGATGTATTCATAAGAAGAATGTATTTAACATATTCAAGCTGTATATTCCTGAATATAGTTAAAAGAAGCCTCTACTCATAAGAAGGCTAAGCTACTCACCTTTTAGCAAATTAAACATTCCTTAAAATACGGCTAAATGGAATATGTTCAGGTAATATTTTCATTGAAGTATGTACCTATTAACATATTCATAAGAGGAATCTATTCTTATCTATTTGCTTCCATTTGAGAAAAAAATATTTCTTTTAAAATGTTTTATTAAAACAGTTATTTTTGTATATTCAAAGAATTGTCGTACAACAAATTGATCCCTCAGCACGTTGTCTTTCGGTGAACTGTCTTTTATTTTTTATTTTATTTTTTTTTAAAGATTTTATTTATTTATTCATTTATCCCCCCCTTGCTGCTTGTGCTCGCTGGGTCAGCTAACCACGCCGTGCGGGCGGGCCTGCCTTCACCAGGAGGCCCCGGGAACCAAACCCGGGGCCTCCCATATGGTAAATGGGAGCCCTACTGATAGAGCCACAGCCGCTTCCCGGTGAACTGTCTTTTAAAGGATCGATCAGCTTTGGGTTGAGACCGTAGACTGTTTTTTAAAGGGAGGAAACTGCTGTCAATGAGCAAAAATGACAGTCAAGTTAGGTTAAGGCCAGTGGCAACAGAGGGCAGCAAACCACTGGGCAGCCTGGGAGGGGCTTAGCAGAACTGGAAGCAGGGGGGCTGCAGGAAAAGACCAGGGGGTACATCCCCATAGAGCCATTTGAAAATTCAGGAACAAAGAGAGGAAGAGGACGTCCCAAAGCAGTAGAAGGAGGGGCTGGGCCAAGGTGGGCAAATTTGCTGGCCTTTCACGCTGAGTAGCACGGGGCGCTGTGGCCCTGCATTGCGCCCACCGCCCGGGCATTGGCTCCGGGCAGACCCCTCCTCTGCCTCTGAGGCACCAGCAGAGCCCAGGAGGCCCAGGGGACCAGGCACCTGCTCCCAGGGTCTGTCCCAGGCCCACGCTGGGTCTGCCCCCTCTGCTGACACCCCCCACCCAATTCCCAGGCCCCCAGCAGGCCTCTCCCTCTGACGCATGGCTCCAGTTTCACCTGGAGTTTGCATTTCTGTCTCCTGTCCTGCCAGTGATGGTTGAGCGATTTCCCAGAAAAGGGGGTGGATGTGGCACTCACCATCATTTTTTTAAACAAATCAATTTTATTGTTACATATTATTAATAAAGCATGAACCCATCCAATGAGTACAATCAATGGTATTTGGTGTAATCAAACATAATTATGCATTCATCACCTCAATCATTCCCAGAGCACTTTCATTATTCCAATAATAATAATAAACAAAAAACAAACAAAACTCATCACCTCTCAATCTCTCTGTGCTTCTCCTGCCGTACATAGCTGCTATTCTGTTTCCTTCTCCCTAGTATATTGGTATTTATATCTTGTAAAAACTGCCTTATGCATGCAATATCCCCCATATTCGTGTTTTACCATCTTATACAGTCCCATGTTACAGTTTTCAGTCTTCCTTCTTATACTATACAAGCCCTTAGAATTTCCCTTCAACCACTCCATACCCATATACTAGCTCTGCTAGTTAGAAACTATGATGTGCTTTCACCATTTCTGTTCATTTCCAAAGATTTACAAACAACCTTTTTACCAATTCTGTACAGATTAACCCTCAGCTTTCCAGTCTCTACCCTCCTTCTATTTTCTGATAACCGATATTCTAATTATTAACTCCATGAGTTTACACAATATATTTAGTTCATAATATTAGTGCAATCATACATTATTTGTCCTTTTGTGTCTGGCTTGCTTCATTCAACATAACGTCCTCCAGGTTCATCCATGTTGTCATATGCTTCACAACTTCATTTCTTCTTACAGCTGCATAATATTCCATTGTGTGTATGCACCACAATTTCTCTGCCAACCTCTCATCATAAACCATGGAGGCAAGAAGGAAGTGTTATGATGTATTTAAGGTACTGAAAGAGAAAAACTGCCAGCCAAGAATTCTGTAGCCGGCAAAACTATTCTTCAAAAATGAGGGTGAATTCAAAGTCTTCACAGACAAACAAAAACTGATAGAATATGCTACCAAAAGACCAGAATTACAAGAAATACTAAAGAAAGTGCTGCAGCCTGAAAGGAAAAAATAAGGGCAAGAGATTTGGAGAAGAGTTTAGAAATGAAGATTATTAGGAAGGGTAAACTAAAGGATAAGAAGACAGACACTAGAATGATATTACAACAGAGAGCCGAAGGACAAAATGGATGCAGTAAGAAATGCCTTTACAGTAATAACATTGAATGTTAATGGATTGAACTCCCCAATCAAAAGACATAGGCTGATAGAATGGATAACAAGATATGAGCTGTCTATATGCTGTCTACAAGAGACCCACTCTCAGCATTGGGTAGAACATCTGGAAAGAGGATGAATAAGGAAACAGCTGGAAAAATAGGATAAATGAACTAGACCTAACAGACATTTATATAGCATTACACTCCAAAACAATAGGATATACATTCTTTTCAAGCATTCATGGATCCTTCTCCAGGATAGATTGTATGTTGGGTCACAAGACACATCTCAATAAATTTTAAAGACTGAAATTATACAAATCATTTTCTCTGATCATAATGGAATGAAGCTGGAAATCAATAATGGATGAAAAAGGGGGAAATCATAAATATCTGGAGATTAAACAACACATTTTAAATTATCAGTGGGTCAAAGAAGAAATTGCAAGAGAATTCAGCAAATATCTTGACATGAATGAAAATGAGAAAGCAACATATCCAAAACTATGGGATTCTGCAAAGGCAGTGCTGAGAGGGCAATTTATAGCCCTCAATGCTTAATTAAAAAAGAAGAAAAAACTAAAATTGAACATCTAACTGTACACCTGGAGGAACTAGAAAAAGAACAGCAAACTAATCCCAAATCAAGCCCGAGGAAAGAAATTGTAAAGATTAGAGCAGAAGTAAATAAAATTGAGAACAACGACAACAACAACAAAAAAAAACAATAGAGAGAATCAATAAAACCAAAGGTTGGTTCTTTGAGAATATCAACAGAATCAACAAACCCTTAGCCAGACTGATAAAGAAAAAAAAGAAAGAAGATGCAATAAATAAAATCAGAAATGATTACCACTGACCACACAAAAATAAAAGAAATAATAGGAGGATACTTTGAACAACTGTATGCCAAAAAACTAGACAATGTAGATGAGACGGACAGATTCCTAGAAACACACAAACCACCTACTCTGACCCTAGAAGAAACAGAAGACCTCAAAAACCAATCACAAGTGAAGAAATTGAAACAGTCATCAAAAAACTCCCAAAGATGAAAAGCCCAGGACTAGATGTCTTCACAGGTGAACTCTACCCATCATTCAAAGACAATCTAATACCAGTCTTGGTCAAACTCTTCCAAAAAATCGAACAGGAAAGAACATTACCAAACTCATTCCCTGAAGTCAACATTACCCTATACCAAAACCAGAAAAAGATACTACGATAAAAGAAAATATTGATGAAAAAAATCCTCAACAAAATACTTGCAAACAGAATCCAAAAGCACATTAAAAGAATTATACGCCATGATCAAGTGGGTTTCATCCCAGGTGTGCCATCATTTTTAAACTAGACATTGACAACTGCTGGGTGAATTTTAATGAAAACATAAAGTTCAAGGGAACTTTAAGTTTCCATCTGAAATACCTGTTAACTACCACGGACTGGACTGCCCGTGGTAAAATAAGCACTCTAACTTTAAAAGTATTTTCTCTTTGATTATTTTTAAAGTTAACGTGGGGAAGGGCCCTTTTCAGACAGGAAGATGTAAACAACAAACGTGTGGCCCACGGAGGACGGGGACCTTTGCCCCTGAAGAAGGTGCCGGGGCCCTAGGAATGGCCCAGTGGGGGAGGAAGCCGAGGCTGGGCCTGCCCCCAGCTCTGCACCCCGAGGCGCCGCCACTGGCCGCCAGGACACGGGGCCACGCAGCCTCAGGCCGAAGCCCCCGCAGCGCTGCGGCCCACGACCCCGAAATTCCCCAGAGGCCTTCCGGGATCGCCATGCCGAGAGGCTGGCCGCAGGCCTGGCAGCCCAGGCGGGGGAGCCCGCCGCAGGACGCGGACTTCTTGTCTGTTTCTAGCCAGGCTTGGCCGAGGCCCTTGTCACGGTGTGTGCCCAGCAGCGCTGGGTCACAGTCGCCGAAACAAACCCGTCGCCTTGTTTCCTTTAGCATAACGAGGAAAGAGTTTTTCCCGCAGGAATTTCTTTTTTAAAAATTAAATGAACCTTAAATAGAAAGCACGAGAAAACATAAAACCCCACAATTTTATCGTGCCAGTTTCTAATCCTGAAGTAACGTGCCAAGATGTAGACACACAGACAGGTGACGCCGGATGCACTGCTTCCACACACTCACACGCCCACACACTCACACACTCACACGCTCAACACTCACACATGCACACACTCACATTTACACACAGGCTCGTACAATCACATCCACACACACATTTGCACACTCAAACAGCACTCGTGTACACACACAAAGGCTTGCACACTCAGCACTCATGTACACACACGTACATGCTCACATGCTCACACTCGCCCTTGCACACTCACACACACTTGCACACACTCATTGGTAAACACCATTTCTGGCAGCCTATGCAGCCAGCCTTGCCCCTTCTCTGCTCCTTTTCCTGGGGAAGGTCCCTCCCGACTGTTCCCAGGCTGGCTGAGTGGCTTCTGGCCCCTTGGTGGCCCCTGCCCACCTTTGCACTCACCCTGCCGACCTGACGGTGATGACTGCACCCAGCTTCCCTCCTCAGACACAGGTCCCAACTCCTCTGCACAGAGAGGCCCAGAGGGTGAGAGAAAGCACCTCTGGGAGGCATGGAGCCAAGCTGCCCTCTCCCGAGATGCTGCTGAGGCCCTGGACCCCTTCTTCCCCCATCCTTCTCTGAATCCCCCCAGATTTCCTGCATTCCCAGGAGAGACCATGGGTAGCAAACAAGTCAGGGATTCCACATCCCTTAGAAAGAAATATTCCAGGCACAGAGGCTTCTCCCTTCCCCACCCGACCCCTCCCCACCCTCGCTCCCCCGCCCACCCTGCCACCGGCAGAAGCATGGGATTTGTCCAGTCCTGCTTCCCAATTCCAAGAGAAAATTCACTTAATGCGAGCTCTGGGAAAGCCCTAAGAGTGAGCTCTGTCGCGAATTGCCTTGTGGGGCTAGTGCTGCTTTCTGCTCTGATAATTCCTAGAGAAATAACGGAAAACAAAGCAAAAGTGTCATTAAAGGTGTAAATGAACCTATTTTTCTCTTGGCATACATCAAATACATATGGTATGCCAGGAAACTACTAAGGACCAGGGATTCAATGAGAGTAAGAAAAATCTCCAGCCTTCAAAGAAACCAGATAACTGCAAACAATTTCAATAAACACAACGAGGCTTATGGGATTACAGAGGCTGAGTAACTGATTTGTATGCTGGAGCAGGATTAATGGGGACAGACTCATGGTGCTTGAACTGAGTTTCGGAGGAGGGATAGAAATTGCATGATTCTGCGCAAGTAACTAATTTGTAAACTGAGGGCTGCCTGCCTTCATTCTCTTACACTCTAAAAACTTATATAATTTTTAAAAAGCAACAAAAATCCTTAACACTGAAGTACCCCTGAGAATGGATTGAAAATGACACTAAGGCTGGAAGTAGATTCAAGTTAACAGCCTCTTTTGTTATATGAAGGACACTGGTCCACCTCCTTCACGGCACGATAAGGCGCGCTGACCAGCAGCATGTACAGGTTAGGACGCTGGCCCCGGAGGCAGGGCCACCCCACACTCAGCCGACCACAAATGTGCTCCCCGACCTTCGACTTTCTTTTCTTTTCAGCACCTCTGTCCCGTCGACATTTGCTTTATCGTCTCCTTTACGCACCCCATTGCCGTGGCCTGTCTTCAACACACTCTCACTTGCTAATCCAAATGAAAAACACACATGCGAATGCTGGTGCCCATATGTGAATACACAATTCAAGAGGTTCCAAGTCCCAGGCGATCAAATGTAAATAGTTCCACCCAGCAGGATAGCCAGTGCCATTGGAATCCATTCCAAAATTCCTTGAGGAAACCTGTGGAAAGACTAATTATTAATTGATGGATTTGGATATACCTTGTTTTCCAAAAGACAGTGTTCAAGATGAATAAAACCTTACAGAAAAGTGGAGAACGGAGAGGAGCCACTGGGCACTGAAGAGCATGGGAAACCAGGGCTGGTCCTGGTTTGTGCACGAGCAAGGCAGGGCGGAGGGCCTGACCACACAGGCCCTGGTCTAGGATGGCCCTCAGTGTTGTCCGGCCTTGGCCCACGGGTCCTCGAGCTGGAAGGACCCTTAGAACACGTAGCTGAGCCCTCAGCGTGCCCCTTACAGGGTGGCTGCCACGTCCTGCACGTGTGGACAACCAGTCCTCGTTCCTGCTTTATCTACAACGAGAGAAGACGTTGCCATCCTGGGGGAAACCCATTGTCTTGTGTGCCTGAGAGTGACCTGGGCTGACAACTGCATTTCTGTACTTATCCCCAGAGGGCGACCCCAGGATCCTGCCAACCACAGCCCTTCCCGGATTCTCACCGCAAGCTCGCCGTCCTGGAAGTGGGGAGCTGACAGGTGGTCTTCAGCCACATTTAGGATCCAGAGCCACAGCCCCGCATCGGTACAGCTCAGGTCTAGGTCTACAGCCAGCCTTCTGTCCATTTGTCTAGCTTCCGGTCATCTTTCTGGAGACACTCACATTAAAATGGAGCAGAACGGAGCTGCAGCTGGTCTGGGAGGCTGCTTGCTTCCTTGGAAGGGCCCAGAATCACCCAGAGTCCTAGGATTCCAGAGAGGACATCACCTGGTGCTGCTGGGGGGAAGCAATCCAAATGCACATGACCCATTGCATCGCTGAGCTTCCCTTAGGCTTGTGAAGACCTCTCAGAAGGAACAGGTGTCCAGCGTCGGAGGCAGGGCTGGAGGTGCGGGTGCCGCCAGGTTATCGTGAGAGAAACCTCGGTTGTGTGCTGCTTGGTTTGTCTGCAGGAGGTGAGAGGGCAGGAGGCTGCAGAGATGATGGCGGCACGCGGCCCCTGGGGAATTCCCAGGGCACCGGGTCTTGCAGGCGGCACTGCCAATGGTCCAGACATGGGGAATCTGCTCTCTTCGCTTCACTGGCAGGTTGGAGGGATGGGCTTGGAGGCAGGGTGAAGACATCTCCTTGACGATTTGGCTATACGTTGCACGATGAGCTCTATTTTAAGGAACAGGCACATGTATTGATTAGAATTATTGCCTCTATTTTAAAAGCAACACAATCATTGCTGCATGGCTAAAGTGGGTCCACGGGGGGCCAAGTGCTTAGGTGCTGCAGAGCGGAGCTTGAAATAAATCCCGAGGGGGTGGGAAAGGACCAGCACTGCACCCCACAGAGAGCAAGGAGCACTAGCCACGGGACCCTGCTGTGGTCAGGGAAATGAGGCATCCTGCAGTGAAAGAGCTCGCCATGGGATTTAACACTGCTAAGACTCCAAGCTGCAGGATTTAACCACTATGCTCAAAAACTGTTACATAAGGCAGCACAGAACTGCTGCTAAAGGAACTAAGGGTCCCCCAAGGCAGAGAAAGGCCCCGAAGCTTGTCTTCAGCACCACTCCTTGTCCCCACTTTCATAGGACCAGATGGTAGGACAGGAGAGAGGAATGGAATCAATCGGAAAGCTCCCAATAAAACCACCACTTACCTTCCATCCCATCACTCATGGGAGAATCGTTAATTGAAAACAAAGCCTGGCATCTCTGTGGTTTTCCCAGTTTATAAAATGTTTTCATGGATGTCTCTTCCTTTACTGCAGCTCATCGGTTTAGTTCCATCTAAATGATTCTGAGTATTTGGGTGAGATGCTTGGGTTAGGGTGGACGTGTGAAAATTAGTCATTCAGCCACGCCTGGGCGCTTTGCATCTGTAGACACAGCATCCGTGTTTGATTGATATTTTTATTCTCTAAGGATGTTTGGTTATAAACTTCCACCTAAACTTTTTATAAAAGAAAAAACATTGAAAATATGTTGAACATTTGTCATCTGGCCGGTTTCCCAGGTATTTCAAATATATTTTATTAACCAGCATCAGAACTTAAAGTAGACCGTTGTGCAATGCTATCCCATTCAATCACTTCTTTTTTCATCTATTATAACCTTTTGAAAAATTCATTTATCCATCCATGCAGGTTTATACAAATAAACACACAAACACACTCACCTAGCATCAAAATACATAAAATCAAGATTGCATTAGTGGCAAGATTTATTGACAAATACTCATGTAGATACCATGAGCTCTGAATTATTAAATATGAAGTCTCTAATTGACTTCCTATTTGATCCATCATAATGCAATTGATGTTATCGCTGTGCCACTAAGCACATATTGATCGCATCTGGTCATCAGAATTGCAAGGCCGAGTGGCTGGACATTAGCTAAAGAACATGGAGTCTGTTCCCCAGTTTTCAACAAAAACATTCCTTTCCTTCTGTTCATACCAACCTGAGCTTTTCAAAGACTAGTTGTCTCCTATTACGAGAGGTCATTCAGCTTACCAAGGTCCCACGCATGACAGCATGCATGGAACTATGCGTTAGAGGAGGGCGCGTTTAACGAGCTGCTGGCGTCCTTGGCCATTGTCCTCACTGTGTGCTAGCATCAGAGTTAGGCTAGCCACTGGGTTTCCTTTCCCCCCGATTCCCAGGAGAATTGCAGCTCAGTGCTGCCTCCCGGTTGCAACGGTGTGTCCTTGGTCCTGACGTTAGGCCAAGTCTTTGACTAGGTAGCTTCTCCTCTCCACTGCTTAGCCCTTACCATCTTCATGCCATGAAGCGTGGGATTAGAAATGTGTAAAAAGATCCCAGTATCTCAAGACTGGGTCCCTGTCCCAATTAATTCCTGACACACATAAAGGCCTCAGCGGTGCCGGCAGTTCCAAGCTCTTGATGACTTTCACCTTTCCGCCGTTGCGTGGAGGACCTCTCTGCCCTGCGTGTGGCCGCAGTTGAGGCCGTGACCTCAGGGTTGCTGGCAGGTGAGCCTCCAGGCAGCCCTGCAGATGTCATGAGACAAGTCTCCCTCCATAACGCGAGGGGCACTTGATGCTCTTGCAACGAGGTACAGGCTCAAGAAATGCTCCCCAGGGAGATGGCCCCTACTGACAGGTGGGCACTCCCGTGCGCCCTGAAGCTCAGTCGGCTGCGCCCAGTGTTTGCACACAGCACGCGGCCCTTTGGGGCAGCAACGGGCTTCCCTTCTTGGGCGTAGCTGAGTCCAGGCATTCAGCTGGGGCCCTCGCCTCCTGCCCAGGGACCCAGCACTCCCTCTCGCATTCCTGGAGGTCCACGTGGGATCTCGCTTCCTCCCGGGCTCCCACAGCCCTTGGCATTATACCTCAGCGTCCAGAGGGCAGGAAGAGCTCAGGGCCCACCCCGTCCCCCAGCAGAGCGGAGTTTGCAGCAGTGCCTGAGGCTCCACCATGCAAACCATTCCTTCGGTGGTCGACCGCGAGCACTGGGGAGGGAGACTTCCGGAACCAATCCAGCTGTGGGATGCAGAGGTTGGATTTGGGCTGCAAGGCCCCATCCCAGAAGGGTTTTGATCATTCATAATATCTAAAGGCACAGATACTTGAAAAGATAAATATGGTTGTTTTTTTCTGCAAACAAGTAAAAAGTTTCTCTTCAAGTGTGGAAAGTCCTAATGTGGGAAACAGAAAGTCTTGTTTCTACGCCCATTTCTCTTCTCCAGAAACCACATTGTCAAGGTTAGTCAAACTATAGCCTCAAGTACTTTTAGAATCTTAAAGATCAAGACTTCTGATTGTCTATTTTGAATGAAGAACTGGAAAAAGATATGCAGAAAGCAAAAACTGTATACTAGGCAGGGATCTTAGAAATAACCCACAGAGCAAATAACTGTTACACAGAGATACTTTGAAGTATGTCAAAGATTTAAAAAAGAAAGGGAAGTTAGGAACTCTGTTATTGACAAAGATTACAAAGCAAACTACAACTATGACAACAATTCTGAAAAATTCTGAAGTTGGAATTGGCATAGTATCTTTGGCAAGAGAAGTGCAGCTCTACTGCATGCCTGTTTTTATTGTTATTTCGCTAGCCAATTAGAGAAACTAGCAGTTAGAAAGAGATTACAAAATCAGCATAAGCGATTGTAAGAAACAGAAAGGAAGGAAAAATGGGATGATGTTTTAGATGATTATTCATAAAGGACACATTTCCTACCATTAGTAGAACATGAAATATTTTTCTTTTGTTTATTGAAGAAGCTCAATTTAAAAACCTTCCTGTCCTTTCGTTTTTATTTCTTATATATTTTCAAGTGCTAATATGAAGTGAAATCTGTCTTCAATTATTAGCAGTGTGTCTTTTCAGTCTCATTAATTCTACATTATAGCATCAGCAGTTTTCAAAACACCCAACAAACTCAGAAATTAGTGCAAAAGTTTATCTTCAGAAACGAACCATTTGGTGTTGATTGTCCATCTGGGTTGGGTATGCCTTTGTTCTACATTTTTTCTAGGGTATCCTTAAGTAATTTCTACCCACCATCCTGGTTTTGGCTCATTCTTTTGAACCATCTCCATAATTCTAAATTAGAGAGAAAATGCAGGTGATGGCATCAAACAGACCAGGGCGCCCCCCAGCTCTGCTCCCTGGACAGGACGCTCCTGCTGCTGACGGCCGCGCCCTCGTCTGGAAGGAGGCGGCGAGTGCCACGGGATCCCTGCACGTCCGCGATGTTTCTTGTCCTAGTGCCTCGCAGAGAGTGGCTCCCATAAATGGTTGCTTGTGGCAGAACAAATGGTGAGACATCGTTTCCTCCCTGTCAAATTTACCTAGTTTCTTCATTCTAACTCCCCAAATCGCAATGAAACAAGCCACTCTCCGCCAGGCTGCTTTAGGCCTGGCCTGGCTCTGTCTAAATGAGAACCATTATCCAGAGGCCCAGAAAATGCTTGGACAGTGAGCAGATGAATAAATGAAATGCCCCGGGTACTACATTACCTTGATTTCTCAGCAATGGCTTTCCCAAATTCCTATTCTCTGAGGCTTTGGGGGAACCCTCTACCCTTAGGTGGTTACTTATAGTCCATTTGGGGAAAGAACACGCGTATGTTCTCACCCCAGCCACCCCGTTACTAAATCACAGGTTCACGTGCCATGTGAGTGCGCAGAAATGCCTTCCTTAAGGCCTTAGTGATTTTCAGAGTTCCAGGACTCCTTGTCGACCTGAGGGTGTCAACAGTGAGATGACATGTGGAAGACCCCGACTGCGGCTCAGGGTCGGAGCTCAGTGCCGACTTCCTGCCCCAGCCCCACATTACAGCTCCCACCTGGCTCAGCTTCAACCTCCTCCACCGGACGAGCTCCCGCCAGGCAGGTCTTCGCATTTCAAGAACTCAGAGTCTAGCTCGTAATGGGCTTTCAGTAAAGGCGACTGAATGAGCAGAAAGGCGGCCAATGCTTCCATGACTGCTTCTTCACAATAAACTGAAAATGTTTGCGATACACAGGAATAGCACCTCTGCCTCTGAAAACTCGGCTGCTGGATGAATCTCACTCATGAAAAGGTGAAGTAAGACATGGATTCTGGGCCTGAAACACTCCACTTAAAGTGCGGGGGCAGCTGGAAGGAAGCACAGTGCTGCTGTGGGAGCCTCTCCAAGCCCTAGGACCGCGGAACCCGGCTCCCCTCTGCGGGGGCGGCTTCCCGTGGAAGAGAACAGGCCCGCTGAGCTGCTGAAGGACGGAGGAAGGGGCCTCACCACTTCCCAACCGAGCTCATTACGGGAACGCAGAGCAAGAACCCCAGTGGCCTCGAGGGAGCCAGGGGGCTGGGAGAGCCCTGGGGAGGCCCAGCCTCGGCACACAGGACCCCTGTCCAACACGTCAAAGCTTGACCTCACGCAGCACATTCTTGTAACTTTGGGGCTGCAATGACGTGCCAGCAATGACCATAAAACATACTAAAATTCATTTACATACAACTGGGCTGAGATGGAGTCTAAGCACTGTACAAAGAGGCTGTTTCTGTGATGACTGGCACAACTCCAGCTGTCACAACGCTTTATAGATTGCTCGACTTGACTTCAACGACCTTCAGTGACAACGGCTGTGTTGGCATCAGTCTCTGCAACCAAGAGTGTTTTTTTCCTTCTTCTGTGCCCACGTGTGCATGAGTGAGTGTGTCTGTGTGTGCATGTGCACCCTTGCTTGTGCCTGCCTGCTTGTACGTGTGCCCTTGAGCGTGCATCTTCGTGTGTGAGTGCATGTGTGTGCACACACGTGTGCACGCACACACAAGCACATGCGAGGTGTTTCCACCAAACCAGATCCTGCCAGACCATTCGGTACACTTAGCTGTCACTTCCCATGGCCTTATCTGTGACAATGAGCCACATCTCTATTCAGGCAGATTTTAGTGCCTCAGACATAGTAAGCCCTCAGTAGGTGTTTGTAGAATGAGTGAGTGCAGGCTAGAAATGTCTGCTAAACAATTTCCTGGAACTGTACCCATTGTGCAGAATCACACACTAAAGTTAACTGAATTCTCTAGTGGAAAAGAGCTCCAGAAAGAGGATGGCACAAGAAAGCCAACCCTTTGAGTTGAAAATGTTTTATTTTCAAAATAGACCCCAGTCTAGTTTCTTCACCTAGGGTCAGTTATGGAATTGGTTTGATATAAATTGATATCGTTCCCAAACCTACTTTCAAATTAGACTAGGATTTCTGAAAGGCTGCAAGTTCATTTTCCAGGGCGGGCGCCTCTCGCCCCATTGCCTGAACCCCGCAGCAGGCCGTCCATCTCTCAGCTGCCCAGCAGTCACCGAGAAGGGCGCCCTGCCACCAGCGTGACTGGGGGCGCACGTGGCCGAAACGGCCTGGCCTCACGCACACAGATGTGCAGTCCAGTGCGCGTACATCCTCTCTCTGCCTGCCTCGCTCTTAATAACCAGCCTTCATTACAACCTGAGGGATTTTCTGTGAGAAGAAATTCCATTTGCCGCCGTGAGTGGGGCTCTTTGCATTCCTGAGATACTCCCTCCGGTATTTCCCTCCCCTGCCACAGGCCTGGGCTGAATTACTTCTGTGGTGTCATTTATTTATTTCTCTGAGGCCTCTTTTACTGCGAAGGAGGTGAGGTTTCACTCTGACAGCCACAGTGGATTTCCAACCCACAGTGAAAGTGGTATTTAATTTATCCTCTGAAACATGGGAATCGGTATTTGCGAAGCAGCTAGAAATCAAGAGGTAATATGTTGGAGGAGTAATTCTGCCAGGCCTGTCAGCCTTCCTCATTTTCATCACATTTCAAAGTTCTAGAATGAAAAAGACAGTGGCTGCTTCGCACTTGGCTTCCCCGTGCCTGGAAGGAAAGCCCGAGAAAAAGACAGCCTGAGGCTTCAGGGCCAGGAGGCAGTTGACCCATGCATCTGTGACAGCTCTCCCGCTTGCTCCTGAAGGATTGGCGCCCTCGGGAGGGCCCCAGCCCAGGCCCACCAGCCCCCACCTCGCCAAGGAGCAGCAGGCTTCCCTGAGCACCCCACAGCCCTCACGACCCAGAAAGAAAGTTCCAGGGTGGGTAGCACCTGGAGCCATGGGCTTTACCAGCTGGTTCTTTCGATAAAATAGTGAGTAAAGCAAAGGATGTTTATGAATCTGAGGCATGTGTGTGCAAAAATCACTCATTTTTATTTTATTTTATTTTATTTTATTTTGGGAGGTGAGGGGCAAAGGAGATAAGAAATGATTAAAACACAAGGCATGCCTTGGGGATCTTAGGTTGGGTTTCTGGGTCCAAGGGTCTGGGCACAAATCGTTCATGTCAAGTGGTCCCAGGAAGCTCTGGTAAGAGAGTGGGGAAAGAAACCAGGGGCAGGGAGGAGGCCATCCAGGTAGAGTCACGAGCAGGTTACGCCAGCGGGTACCAGGCCACAGGCCACAGTGGAAAACACGGCAGATTTCTCCCACCAGGTGTTTGCCCACCACCGCCTGACCTGCCGTTGGTCGAGGGCAGCTGCCGAGGGCCTCGAGACCAACTCCTGGCCTGAGCCTCATGCAGGCTGCGCACAATCCCGTACTAAGAAAGAAGAAAGGTCAGCAGAGAGGGGCAGTGTCGCGGTGAGTGGCAGCGGCCAGCGCAGGGCGTGAGCGCAGGAGGGAGTGGGTGCGAGGGGCATCGTGGTCCCCTGTGGAGGGGCAGATGCAACCCCAGAGTGGACGACCGCCATGGACACCTGTGGGGGCTGGACCCACCTCCTGGGTGGACGACCTCCATGGACACCTGTGGTGGGCTGGACCCACCTCCTGGATGGACGACCTCCATGGACACCTGTGGGGGCTGGACCCACCTCCTGGGTGGACGACCTCCATGGACACCTGTGGTGGGCTGGACCCACCTCCTGAGTGGATGTCCTCCATGGACGCCTGTGGTGGGCTGGACCCACCTCCTGGGTGGACGACCTCCATGGAC
>JAKSZT010020074.1:5052983-5142408 GCA_026826555.1 Tolypeutes matacus | reverse complement strand
GGGCTGGACCCACCTCCTGGGTGGACGACCTCCATGGACGCCTGTGGGGGCTGAACCCACCTCCAGGGTGGACGACCTCCATGGACACCTGTGGTGGGCTGGACCCACCTCCTGAGTGGACGACCTCATGGACGCCTGTGGTGGGCTGGACCCACCTCCAGGGTGGACAACCTCCATGGACACCTGTGGGGGGCTGGACCCACCTCCTGGGTGGACGACCTCCATGAACACCTGTGGGGGGCTGGACCCACCTCCTGGGTGGACAACCTCCATGGATACCTGTGGGGGGCTGGACCCACCTCCTGGGTGGACGACCTCCATGGATGCCTGTGGTGGGCTGGACCCACCTCCTGGGTGGACGACCTCCATGGACGCCTGTGGTGGGCTGGACCCACCTCCTGGGTGGACGACCTCCATGGACACCTGTGGTGGGCTGGACCCACCTCCTGGATGGACGACCTCCATGGACACCTGTGGGGGCTGGACCCACCTCCTGGGTGGACAACCTCCATGGATACCTGTGGTGGGCTGGACCCACCTCCTGGGTGGACGACCTCCATGGACACCTGTGGTGGGCTGGACCCACCTCCTGAGTGGATGTCCTCCATGGATGCCTGTGGTGGGCTGGACCCACCTCCTGGGTGGACGACCTCCATGGACGCCTGTGGTGGGCTGGACCCACCTCCTGAGTGGACGACCTCCATGGATGCCTGCGGTGGGCTGGACCCACCTCCTGAGTGGACGACCTCCATGGACGCCTGTGGTGGGCTGGACCCACCTCCTGGGTGGACGACCTCATGGATGCCTGTGGTGGGCTGGACCCACCTACTGGGTGGACGACCTCCACTGGAGTCAGCTGGATTGCCTCCTGACTGGGGAGGGTCATTTTCAGAGTGTCACTAACTGTACAGCTCAGAACGTGAAGGTGAGAAGTTGGACAAAGGGTTCTGGGGCTGGGAAGGAATCAACAATCCTCATGTCCTCTGTCATCATAAGTGTTTTCCAAAAAGCAAGAAACATTGTGAGAGCTGCCTGTCAGCCGTAGGAATGCCACTGTGTCCTGCAGACACGGCCCGTCCCGCTGCTGGTTCCCTGACATTTCTGGCTCTCATAACAATAACAGTGAATTGTTTTCTTTCTTTTAACATTCACTCTTATTAACTCATTTGCCCTTAAGAGGTAGACAGTTCCTCTCATCTGCATGTTCACAAGAGGAAGCTGAAAGCACCTAGTTATTAAATGACTGCTCAGTTGAGACATGGCTGGAGCCCAGGTATAATGAATATTTACTGAGCCTCCCTATTCCAGAAACTGGGTTCAGTGTTGGGGATATGGAGAGTAGTAACACATGGCCCACATCCTTGAAGAAGCCACAGCCTAGCAAGGGACACAGATGTGTAAAGAATTCAAAAATAATGCAATGTGGTATTTGCTAAACAGATGTAAACAAAATGCAGTTAAAGCATCCTGCAGAGTCTGGGTGGGTGTTATCAGGCAGGGGCCTAGGTCCCCCTATGAAAGCCATCAGCTCCAAACTCGGGGTCTTCACCAGGCAAGAATTATTTCTCTCATGTACAGGCTCGGTTGTGGTTCCCATGGAACTACCTGGATGAATGTTAACCACATAGTGATGCAGTGTCCAAGGCTGACTTTCCTCAGATAAGGTGGACCCCTTAGGGATCTTTGCATCCTTGGCACACAGCTCAGTGCCTGATGTGTTAAGTGCCCAAACAATGATGAGCAAATGGAGCTGGAGCTCCATCTGAGGTGCTAATTGGAGTGACACCACCTAAAGGAATTAAGTTCCTCCAACCTAGGAGTAGGTTGCTTTAGAGTATCTAATCAAGCCAAGTCAAATCTGACCAATTGTCTGGTAAGGGAGCAAAGCTCCACTTGACTTACAAACATAGGCTTAGAGGACCAGGCCCCGCTGTCAGAGAGGAGAAAATTCAGGCAGCCAAACGCGCCTGAAGGCGTTAGATATACTTCTCTGACTCAGCTACAAGAGCACCCAGCTACTTCTACAAATGATACAGGAGAAAGCTCCCTGCTGATTGCGGCTGGCAGTTCTGCTGGGAACGGAGCACAGAGAAGGGTTTTCCAGGGGAGCTGACTCTCAGGCGTTTCCAGTAGAGCCCAGCCAGCCCCTGCACATCCACCTTTGGAGAATTGCCTTCCAGTCAGACACTCAGGCAAGCAACTTGACTGGGTTTGACATCATCATCTCATAGCGTATGAAAGGACAGGAAAGAGAATTCTGCAAATTTAATAAATTTGTCTTTAAGGGCTTATTTTTTGTTCCCTCTCCTTCAGAACTTCAAAGGAATGGTAGAACTAACATTTCTAAGCTCATTATATCCACAATCCTTAACATCTCCTTTTCCTCGCTAATACATCAAAGCCCTGTTGATTTCACTTTTCTTTTCATATTTGTCTACATTTTTCTACCTCTATCATCACCACTATTCCCCCACAACCCATTCTTCTTCCTTCAGCTAAGGTGATATTTTAAAAGTAAAGCCTCATGATATCATTCTCTGGCAAAAGAGTTTTCCAGGGCAGAGGAAGCCACAGACCCCATTGCTCTCCTGTGCTGCTTCAGGCTCATTTCTCACCACTCCCCACCCCAAGCTCAGTGCCCCCCGCATGGCACACCCTGCACTCCCTTCCTTTCTCCCTCACATGCACACACCTGCCCCCTCAGTCTAATTAACTTCTATGTGTCCTATAGATTTCTCCTCAAATCCTCTTCTCGGCGATGCCTTTCCCACCCTCCCCATCCCTCCGATGAATCCAAGTCCCCGCTCCATAGCTTCACAGCACCCTGCACCCTTTTCTCACCACTCTTTAAAATTGCATCGGTGTGATTTGTGGGAGTAATATGGGGCAGGGGCTGGGGCCATTGGCCACCTTTGTGCTCCCATTGCCAGGGGTGGGGCCTGGCGTGCCCAGGTCCCTCAGTACAGACTCAGGGTTACATCTGGTGCATGAGGAGAGCCCCTTGCCCATGAGGGTGTGTGTGAAGCTCGCAGGAGGTGAGGTCTCAGCTCATCCAGGCAGCTTTAGGTGCACAGCACTTCCAGCAAGCTGCTTTCGACATCTCAGGCATCCAAAACAAGACTACTTGAATTTCTGCTCCATACTAAATTTTTAAGTTCCAGCATAGAATGTGAATTTACATTATTTATGGTATTTAAATTAATTTTACATTTGCATTCTTAATCATATTTTCATTTAAGAGTTACTCCCTTCCTTTCACAGCCAAGTTAAAAAGAGTGATATTGTATATCTCTATATGCTCTCTCCCACCCTGGACTCAGCCCACTGCAATCTGGCTTTAAGCTTCAGTTTTCAATGAAACTAGCCCTTTCCCATTTCCCTTGCCAAGGATGCAACAATTCCCAAATTGCTAAATCCACTGGACTCTTTTTGAATCATCTTCTCATATGACCCCAAAGCAGAATTTGACACAGCCAAGCCCCTGCCTCCCCTGCCAGTTCTTTCTCCAGCTTGCTTCCTATCACTTCAACCATCTCCTACGGCCTCACCTCCATCTACCTTTTTTCCAAACCTTGCGCTTGAAGCTCAACAAAATGGAAAAGAAAACAACTCTTACATTTCCCAAAACACATACCCTTCTGCGTTTCCATACCTTTGCACATACTATTTGTTTTTCCTGAATCCCCTTCTCTGTTCGTCCACCTGAAAATCCATGTCATCGTTGCCTCCTGTGGTGGATTGGATCATGCTCCCACAAGGATGTGCCCCCATGGGTGTGCACTCATGTGTGACCAGGGTCTCTGTAGATGCAGAGGCCAAACAGAAGCAGGACGAGCCTTAATCCTACGATGCAGAGCTTAAAGCAGAGGAGATTGGACTCACATTTGTGTGAGGGTATTTTGCAGCTTGTTTGACATCTGTAGTCAGTTGATTGCATCTATGGCTGATGGCCTCTACAATCAGCAAAGGACATTGCCCTCAGCAGTGAGAGGTCTCATCATCCAGGCAGAGATCTTAAAGCCAGAACTGAGGATTTCGAAAGTCAAAAAGAAGAGTTCCTGCATCTAATTCAGCCTGCCCACTCTTTCTGGGAAATTCAACATCACCTTCATCGGAGTTTCCAGGTTTCAGCCTGCCTTATAGAATTTGGCCTTGCCAATACCCTTAGTCACTTGAGCCAATTCCTAAATCAATCAATCCCGCTCTCTTGCAGATAGATAGATAGATGATAGATAGATAGATAGATAGATAGATAGATAGATAGATAGATAGATAGATAGATAGACAGACAGATCTCCTGTCAGTTCTGTTTCTCTGAAGGACACTGACTAAATATATACATACATAAATACAAACACACACACACACACACATATGTATACCTTAATTTAAACCCTTCCAACAAAAAAATATTCCAGGCTCATCAGTAGTAAATTATTAAACATTTTAAATGAAGAAATAACACCATTCTTTCAGAAACTTTTTCAAGGTTTAGCAAAAGAAAAACTATTTCAAATTTAATTTTATGAGGCCAGTACTACCGTCATACAAAAACCTGTTCAGGACATTACACAAAATACATATTAAAGGCCAGTCTCTGTTGAGTAGAGATGCAAAATTTCCAAATATAATATTAACAAACTGAATACAGTGATATACAAAATATATACTGCATTACAACTAAATTTGCATTGTTTCAGGAATGCAACATTCAAATTTAATACAATTCATTATCCAATTGGAAAAAGTAGAGAAGCCATATGATCATCTCAACAATCTCAGAAAAAAACGTTTGATAAAATTTAACACCAATTATAATTTATTTATTAAAAATAACTTGCAGATGAGTAGTAATAGAGGGAAACAGCC
Source organism: Tolypeutes matacus (assembly GCA_026826555.1). Taxonomy (NCBI): domain Eukaryota; kingdom Metazoa; phylum Chordata; class Mammalia; order Cingulata; family Chlamyphoridae; genus Tolypeutes; species Tolypeutes matacus. Next base: position 5,137,539 of record JAKSZT010020074.1, on the reverse strand, counting down.
TTATTTGAAAAAAGCATCTATAAAAATTATATTATATTAATTATTGAAATAAATCAATAAATCCTTAATGCATGTTTATGTATACTGCCAAAAAAAGCCAAGATGGTCTTTGAAGTTGCAAAGTTAGGGGAATTGCAGAATGGATACCCACATTTACAAGAAAGCACTTAAAACAGAGTGCCAACTGCTCAAACATAGACAAATAGACTAATTTAACAGAACAGCGGCCTACTCTACTCTGTTGCAAGGTTTTTATATAATTTTCTTAAACAGAACACAACCAACTATAAAGAAAAAGAGTGATAAGTTGAAGGTTATTTAAATCAAGGGCTTCTGTTCATTGAAAGACACAATTGAGAGAATGAAACAGCAACTCCCAGAGCGGGAGTAGGTATTTGCAATGCATGTACCGTAAAAAGGCTTTGTCTCTGGAATATACAAGAACTCCTGCAGAAAATAAGAAAAAATCACAGTCATTTCAGAAGGGCTGCTGGTACACTCAGACGGCCGGCGTGCTGTGAAGCGCTGGACTCACTTCAGGTAACTGCAGCATCGCTGCGAGCTGGAGAGACACACAGCCTGTGACTCAGCGACGCCACCTGCGCAACTGTGTGCCTCAGAAGGCCTGGAAGACACGCTCGTGCTCAGCAGCGTTAGCTGTGTTAGCCAACACTAGAAAAACCCAATTTCCCCCAACAGTGGAATAAATAAATAAAATGTGAACTATTCATATGATGGAATATTCTTCAGTAATATTCTGCTCTACAAGCAATGCTTGAATCTCACAAACATTCCAAACAAAAGATGTCGGACACCAAGCGGTACATACTGTGTAATTCCAATGTTATAAAGTCCACAAACAGGCAAAACTCATCATGGCCTAGCAGCCAGCATGGTGGCTAACTTTGGGGGGTGGCCACTGTCCCGGGGGGAGCGGGGAAGGGGCTGCTGAGCATCTACCATGCCCTATTTCTTGAAGTGAGGCGCGGTTACCCTGGCGCTTACTTAGTAAACATTCAGTGGGGTAGGACAACTTACGACTTGCGCATGTTTTTCTATTTCACTTTAACTGAAATATGCTTTACAATGACTTGGTGCTGTTTGTCTGTATCAGCACACACAACCAAAGGCAGGTGTTCGGGGCAGCAGGATGAGAGAAGCAAATGGCCGTGAGCTCCCGGGTCGCTCCTCGCGGTGCAGTCCAGGCCCCGCGTGTTCATTGGGGCAGGAGGAGAAAGCGCGGTGGGCAGCCAGCAAGACCTGTCTCCCGCAGGACAGAGCCGTCTGGGCCCATGTGGGCTGCCCGAAAGCCTCATCCACCCACCAAGCTACTGCCCAGCAACCTGCTGCCGTCTCTGCCGCCAGTGCTGGGTGGTCAAGGGAGCAGTCATAACTTCCTAATTTTCTTTGTGCTTTTATTTGGATGAAAAATTTTGTGCGTTCTGTTATTATAAAATCAAAGTTTCTCATTGGCAGTGATAATCCACAATTGAAAATATCTTCAGAGACTAAGACTTAATTTCTTAAACTGGTGTTTGTGGATCTCTTGAGATCAGGCTACATATTCTGCAAGAAAAGATTTTTTTCCCCTTGAAAAGGGTACAAACATTAGCAAAGTTTGAGGAATGCTCAAGAAAGCACCATCTCCAGAATGTGATAGCAAATATAAAATTAAGCTGCCTGAGAAAGGAAATGTCTTCACTATTAACTACCTATTAGCACATTAATCTCCATCAGGGGTCAACAAACTCTTGTCCATGGACTATATCCTGACCAACGCCTGTTTTGTAAATAAAGTTTTATTGGAACACAGCTACATTCATTCATAGTGGCTTCAGAAACAATTTTAAGCCCACAAAGCCTAAAATATTTACCACCTGGCCCTACACAGAAAATGTTTGCAAACCCCTGGTCGAGATTTCTTTCTTACCTTACTTCTCTCAGGAGAAAGAACAGTCTCGTGAGACTAAGACACAAAATATCCATGTAACTAATAAATGTGAGGAGAGGTGTGAGGAAGGTCTGGGCAGAGCAAGCACGGCAGCAAGGTGGCACCACTTCTGAGGAGAGCAGGCAAACCCAGGGGCCATTCTTGGTGTGGGAGAATGGAAGTTTCTTTGCAGATTAAAAGTACTTATCACGTGGAAAGGTTCTCCACAGTTATGGTTTTCTTCTACTTCCCAAAATGACATATTGCACACGGCAATTAAATGCAATGCATGATCTTTAACTGGAAGTTGAATGACCTGTAGAGACCATTGTTAATATTCAAAAGGAAATGTTAACAAGGTATATATGTACATATGAGATAATAATATTAAATCAATGTTAAATTGCCAAACTGATAATAGTATTTTAGTTTTGTCAGAAAGAGTTCTTAGTTTTAGGAGATACAGGCTGAAATACAGAGGGGTGAAGGAGAGAGATTATATGCAACTAATACTAAGATAGATCAGCAAAGAGTCAAAGAGAGAGAAAGCAAATGGGGCAAAATGTTATCAATTGGTGAATCTAAGTAAATGATATATGGGTGTTGATTGTATTATTTTTGCAAATTTTCTGTAGGCTTGAAATTTTCATCATAGACTGTTGGGGAAAAACTTAAAAATAAATTGTGTCTGCTAGTTGGGGAAAGAAAGACAAAGGACAAGGAAAGCACTATTTTTTTTTTTTTTTTTTTACAATAAGAACCTAAACTTGTCACCAGCAAATTTATTCAAATAGTCACATGCCATTATATTCCTTTCTCTAGTTACTAAATTTACCTCAGTGTTCATCCCATGCATGGACTTTTCTTTTGATATCTTGCACACTCAAAAAAATTGTGATAAATATTTTCTCTGGGAAGACATTATACATATTATCCATGAGAATCCCAAAAAAATGTGTTTTATAACCATATGCCTCAAATAAACTTCCTTCCAGTTAAACAAACTTCTGTTTTAAAATCTTTTGAGGAATTTGTCATGCAGTATGTGACACAAAATAGAAGATAAACAAACCAGATCCAAAGGGATCTCAAACATATGTCCCTTATTGCTTCTCAGCAATGTGGTGCCAGTAACCTTGTAAGATTGACACATTCACAGTTGACAGTGAAGAAATACCAAGGGGGTACAGCTACCATCTGGCATCATAATATGAGTTGTTGCTAACTGCTGACAGATATTCCACATGGGGTTTAGATGTTGTGGTTTCAGTATGAATCATGAAGCATATTCAAGTGTCTACAGCTCCAGGAAAAAGAAGGGTAGATTTCCTTCAAAGGGATCCCTAAATGTTGGCGTCTCTACCATCAAAAGAGAAATGCGTTCAACAGCCTCTTGGATGCCAGTTGTCCTAGGAGAGAATGGGGCCACTTCCCAGGTGCCTGGGACCTCATCCACATAGGACCCAGGTAAAACAAGACGGGTCTCTGGTATCTGATGTGACTAGGCAGGCATCTCTAGCTAGAGTCTAGACTCAAATTCAGTTCTCCTGTGCAGAAGGCATCTTACTTGTCTGCCTTGGAGAGGGAATCCTTGCATACTCTAGTTGTGTTAGTTCGTTTTTATAGTCCCAAAGCATTTCAGTGGACACCACAGTTCCTTATAGTTAACAGTTAACCCAATGGCATTTACACATGTGGCCAAGACCGTCTTACGGGGGAGTGGGGGGGGGACCGCCAATGGCAGGAAAACTCTTAGGTGGAACTGCAGGCGCAAAAGAACTCTGTGCATGTCTAATAAGGCTAAAATCAATAGGGCCCTTCTACATGTCAGGTGAGCTAACATATCAGAAAGGTCAGTTCTGCCCCGCCTGGCCGGATGATTGCAACACCGCACTCCGTGGTCACAGTGACAAATGCTGCTACGGATGCATTGCCACTGTTCAGCCCTTATTCGTGCTCCTGTGGTGAAACAGCAATAAGCTCCATGAAAAATGCCATTTTGATGAGGGAGCCAGTGATGCAGGCCGATAGAGAGCAAAGTTGGCGTGTGGCCTCGTGCACCTCTCCCTCCTTCGCTCTCTACTCGAGGTGTCCGAGAGCTCGTCTGTTCTAAGACCCCTAGGAAGTCATTGCACTTTGTTAGCCATAATTTTATGCCACTGACATTGCTTTTAATGTTCTTTCTGGGTTAAAATAATGGGAGCCATTATTTTAGGTGTCTACTTCCTTTTTAAGACGAAGGATCACTTGTTTACCTTAAATGTGAAGTTTGTGGATTATTGTTTAACCTTCTGAAATTCCCAGGTAAGTTCTAAGTGCTCATTGTATGGATGCAGGTAGATGTCCAGGATGATAATAACAGGTGCCATCTACACACCTACTCATTGTCAGTCAGAACTGGGGGCGCAGAGCCCATTCAGGTAAGCCAAAAAAAATCATGTGGCCTCCTCCAAAGTCAGCACAGATGTCAGTGCAGAGCCCTGCTCCATTAAAGTAAAGGAAAAGATGATTCGATAAATCAGGTCCTGGGCACTAATGAGGAGAGAATATAGAAGATCATTATCGAAGCTTTCTCCCCTATTTCTTCAGCTGTAATGTCTAAGATCCAAACCCCACACCCATTCCTCCCCTTTTTTCTTAAGAGCTTCCAAATAATGGATGTTGTTTCGTGACTCATAAGGACAAGCAATGAGATTTGGAGTTTAGTCTGAAAGCTTTGGGAAAGCAAGAGGCAAGACTTAAGTGAAATAATTATTTGTTCCTCTAAAATGAATCTTCAGGAACGATTACCACCTCATTCAAAGAAATAAATATGAAATTGTAAAAAAGAAAGAAAGCCATCTACACCAGAATGGTGGCCCTTGTCTGCAGCCAATGAAAGAGTGTTCAGACCAAAGTCTACTTAGAAGCGCTTGCAACAGATAAAACTCTACCCCAAGCTAATTACTCTCGTAATTGGAGAGGAAATGAGAACTACTAAAAAAAGAAGTCTGCAAGAAGAAGGCAGGACTCCAGGGCTGGGGTGTCTGGCTGACTAACAAAACAGCCCATATTTTGTTAAAACTCCAGCTCATGGGGAGGCATCTATTTTGATGATGTGCGGCATGCAAAGCAAGGCTCACGAACTCCAGAATGAAAATCTTTACCCCCATCAAACTTGACCTTCCCAAGTACAGAGCCTCTGTCCACTCGAGCCTGTGGCCTGGTAGAGTGGGCACTCACAAAACACGTAGTGAAATTAAGAAGGGAAGGAGGGAACGTGAGTGGATCACAGGAACAGATGCTGAGCTGATGTGAAGTACGGTCGCCTCAGAAAGCCCCCAGTAACCAACACCGGGGCTGCGTCCTCACGATCGGTGGGCTCCGTAGCTTTTGACACAGGAGGGCGAGTTGCACAAGGTATATAAAGCACGTGGACTGTGTCCAGCCTTTAGAAAAACAGAGCACAGGAAGCTGTGCCTTGCGCTGCTGCCCATCAGTAAGGATCTTCAGTCTTGGGGAGCATTGGCTTTGCGTGGCTGCCTTACACACGGGTGCTGTTTCTGCCCTTGACATCCGGGGGGTGTCGACACCACGTCCCGGGCCAGGGGCAGCCCCTTCCCGCGCAGCTGCGACTCTTCACCAGGGTTTGGTTTCTTTGCTGGTTTGTTTGCTGCGGAGCCTTTCAGGCTTCGCATATGGTGCTGAAGTGTTCGCCCAGGGTGCTCGATAATTCTCCCCCGTGATGCTTCAGTGCCGACACTTGCATTTCTCAGCCTGTTGTCTGGGTTTTTCCCTTGCTTGGTGATTTTCTTTTCTTTTCTTTTCTTTTCTCTTCTTTTCTTTTCTTTTCTTTTCTTTTCTTTTCTTTTCTTTTCTCTTCTCTTCTCTTCTCTTCTCTTCTCTTCTCTTCTCTTCTTTTCTTTTCTTTTCTTTCCTTTTCTTTTCTTTTCTGTTTCTTTTTTTGTTCAAGAAAGCACCTGCATGATCTGGTAGCCTCTCAAGAAGACCCACTGAATTGGCGGCATTTCCCTTTAGAGAACACTTAGCTGATCAAATGTGTTTTTCTACAAACAGTCTGGGGAAGCACCGCCTCAGGGAGAGACGAGTCAGGAGCCAAACTGAAGCTCCTCCATCTTGATGGATTACGGAACTTCCCTGAATCTCCTTTTCCTTCATCTAAACAGTTAGGGGAGGGGGCCAGGGTGGAAGCACACTTCCCATCCTGCTTATTTTCAGGGGATATTGTGGGGATCCACTACACCACGAGAGCAGTGTGAGATCCAGACACAGCCTCGCTGGCGGGCTGCCAAGCCCTCCCCACTGCCAAAGCCCATTCCTTTGGCTGCCCGGAATGTTTGCAGCCCTGGAAGCAAAAGGCTTTTATTTTCCCGTCTCATCCCCTTCTTTTGAAATTTGGTCTATACAAAGAACTGAAATTCTGCAAACACTTACATGACAGTTAAACTTCTTAACTGGTGTCTGCTCTTACTTAGGGGGCTAAAGTGGGGTGGGGAGCAGAAGTGGGCTACTCAAGAACTCCTCAGGGCGCCCCTGGCTGAGGGTGGTCAGCAGAAACGGGCCTGGATGTCCAGATGACACCTTGGCACTCATAGGAGGACTCAAGGGTTCTTGACCCAGGTGGGACTACAAAATTCTTTTCTCTCCAGGTGTGAGTGGTAAGAACCCAGGCTCAAAAGTACCTACAGGGAGAAACTGTTCCAGGACAAAGAAGCTGACCATGGTGAGAAACAGATGGGAGACTAAGACCAGCATTGTTTCTGCCTTTTTTAGTTAGGGTCCATTCATGCTTTAAAAACAAACAAACACATAAGCAGTTGGAATTGGGTTTCTGTCACTTGCAACCCAGAAGCCTGGCAATTGAGCTCACAAATCCCATTCAAATTTGCGACACTTTGGAATGGGTAAGCCCACTCATGCTTTGGTCTCCCATACCCCACACCATGTTTCACCCACATTTTCTTCAGGTGCTGTCCAGGAACCACCACCTCCCATACCTCCACCTCTAGTACCTCCATACCTCCAGGCTTCCTTCCCTTGGAGCTTTGCAGCAGCCTCCTGGCAGTTCTCCCTCCTTCTGCCTCACTATTCTCTTCTCCCAACTGTGATGGCCACCCTTTAAAAGGGTCCCATCTCCATGTAGGGCCCTCCAGTGGCTTTTCCTCTCACCAAGGATAAAACCCAAAGTCTCATTGTTGCCTCTGGGCCTCCAAGGCTGCCCATGACCTGGCCCTTTCATCTCTGTTACTCTGGTCACTCTGCCCCGTGTCCCCTGCCTTCACCAGTTTGCCCCCTCGGTGCCCCTGGACACACAGCACCCTGGCTGCCTGGGCCTTCCCCCGGACGTCCACACGGTCCCTCCTCACAAAGTGCATCAGGTCCCTACTTGATGGCACTTATCAGAGAGGCCCTCCCAGCCACCCCACCTAAAACAGAGTCATCCCCACACCCTCCCTTGTTCAATCTCCAGCCCCCTTACCCTGCTCCATTTTTTATAACATCTGCCAATGCCTCTCATATTTAGAATGTGCCTCTGCTCCTGAAATAGTCTCTCTCTCCCACCAAATTATTCCTGTGGACAGGAACGCTGGCCCCTGTTGCATCACAGCACCAAGAACACATCACGGCAGAGGAAGAGAGCTGGACACTTGTCACACAACACATGCATGGGTGGATATGCCAATGCGTCTTAACTCGAGAGAGAAATGAGGCTCAAAGTAAAGGCTTGATGGGAGGAAGCAGGTGTGATCAGACATCCACCAGCCACTGCATGTCTGCCCTGGGAGGAGCCTGGAAAACCAAATCTCCCCTCCTGATGAGTCCCCTCCCAGTGGGAGTGTCCTGAAACAGCAAAGAAGGAGCCAACGCATGGAGGGCAGTGGGCAGACAGCCAGCCCAGCTGAAGGCGCCCAGGAGTAACATAACAGCAACAGACGCTGACACAACAGCTGTGTCCGCAGCCGCGAGAGCAGAGGACCCCCAGCCGCAGCAGTGGAGGTCCCTCGCCGAGTGTTGGCTTCACGCCGGGCACCATTCTAAGTGCGTAGCTTCTGTTAACTTGTCTAGTGATCACACCACCTTGACGAGGTGCTGTTTGCTATTAGACCTTTTGAATTTAGGAGCTTCAGTCGTAGTAGGTGACACAGCCTGCCCAGAGTCACAGGCTGCTTAGCTCCACAGCGGGCTACAGCCTCAGGCTGGCCCCAGGGCCAGAATACAAGCCCGAGGGTCAGGACTGCAGATGGTCTTCACCACACCTACAGTGTGCTCAGTGCAGGCACACACGGGCACACACTCAAAGGCACACAGGCAGACACACAAGGACACCCACATGGAGACAGACACGCAGAGGAACACAAACACAGACACACAGACACACACATGCACACCGCATGCATGGAAAGACTCACAAACACACAATGAATATCTGAAATAAAGGCTTCAAAACAACAGGTTCACACCAGTGGATGTGATGAGTGAGTACAAAGCACAGCAAGGGGCCCAGGTTGGGGTCCCCTCAGCTCCCCTCACACCTGCCTGCGCCCTCCTCTCCTGCCTTTGAAAATGCCCCCAGCGGATGGCACCCAACCCCGGGGCTCAGAGGGGAGGGCATAGGACAGAAGGGCGCCTCGGCTGCCTCCCTCCCTGCGGAAGGAGATCAGGGAGGGGCCTCCTGGCCAGAGAAGGGGCGAGCCACGGGGAAGGAGGAGCTGGAGGGCAGGGGGCCCTCGCCTACTGTGCCATCTCCCCTCGGGCCAGCCAGAGGGGCTCCTGAGGGAACCGGGTGGCCCCCACGGACTCCTAAACACGTGTGGTCTGATTCTGTCCAGCTCCCTGTACCCAGGCACCTGCTGCCCGGAAAGCTTCAGCCATTTAACTTCAGGTTCTGATTGTGCTTTTATCCTGCTGTCCTTGGCGTTACCATGAGACGGTGCAAGTATTTTAATTCGTTGTCTTTTCATCTCTCTTCTTTGTCCTTTAAGGCAGTTTATCGATGGACACTTTAAAGATAGCTAAATAAACGGTAAGCCCATGAACAGAATTACTGTCTGTCGTTACAGAGCTAGCCGTGATTTTCACTGCACATCACTATGTTCCCAAGGTAGTTTAAAAGTCCTTTTCTAGCTGTTCTAGAAAACGAGACATAATTCTAGAGTGCTTCAAGAATAACGCTGCACACTTTATTTGTGAGCAGCTGCCGATGAAAATATTGGGGTACGCTAGCAGGCTTATGACCTGCCATCCTAAAGCCCCACAAATTAAGTACAGTCACACCTACCATGACAGGTTTTCTCTAGGTGCATTTGTGGCTTCTGCCCCAGTTTCCGCTCATTTCCTAAAAGTGCTGCAGGGCCTCCAGACTCTCAGGGTTCTGTTGGAAGTGGCCTCAACCCCTTCTGTCCCAAGGCCTCCCCACTTCCTTCTGGGCCCCCAGGGGCTTTTGAGGAAACCAGTCCAGACCACCCACAGCTCAGGGCTGGCCTTTGAGTCACAATTCACACCCCTGCGAACCTAGTCCCAAATTTAACTTGCAACTTCCTCTGCAAATAGGCAAAGTCCCTTGAAAACGTTTTTGGAAGCTCTAGAATTAGCTCTTAAATGGGCCCTCCCTCCAAAATAGATCTTAGCGTGAAAACACAGCGAAAACCTTAAACATCTTAACAGTCGTGAGGTGGGTCAAAAGTCGGGTAGTGTCTTGGAAAGCACGAAGCTCAGCGCATGAGAGCTCTGGTGCCACGTGGGCCGGCAGAGGGCTTGGGCCGCCGAGAGCTCCTGCTCCTCGTCTGGAGCCAGGCGGCGCTGGGTGCCACCTCGCCGCCGCCTGGCCTGGGCACCCGGGCTGCGCGGCCTCTGGGCGTGGGGTGCGGTGGAGCCTGGTCGCCGCGTCCAGGCGGGCACTCCTCAACAGCCGCGACTCCTCAGCACCCAGCTCTCGGGGCCTTTTAAGATGGCGTCGTGAATCTTAAAGAAATTCGAGTGATCAAATCCTAATAATAGCTAACAATAAATACCCCCTCGTGTGTTCCAGCAGTAGCTTGAGGAGTTGGAATAGTTTGTTCAAAATATAGAAATTGTATTTCTTGTTCTCCCCAAATCGGCATTAAAGTGAGAAGCGATGACGGGAAGTGTCCTCTGCGTCTTGTTTGTGTGTTAGTCTACTGAACACCAGGTCGTTAAAACCACTGGGTTTACAGACCATCGCGGCATGTAGTAAGCCAAGGGGAGAGCTGATGCTGAAAACATCGGCTTCCATCGTGCTTCTGGTTAAAGACAAGGAGTGTCGCGGCCGGCCGGGGAAATCCTGCTTCCCTGGGGAACGCAGGAAGACCATTTCCCAAACACCCCCAAATGTTTCCTCTGCACAAACCCGATGTGTCCCGGGGGCATAACTTACAGCAAAAAAACTCATTTTAGCAAAAGCCAAGCTTAATGTGCTCTCTATCTGGAGATGAATAATTTAACCCGTCTTCCTCTTTTGGGGAAACATGAAGGATAAACTTGTATTGTGGGCTGGACAAGGGTGATGCTAAGGCTGAGTGAAAGCTAGAAATCTCTCCTCCTTTCGGCATTGATGGAACTGACCTAGGTTAACTGAATCAGGGCAATGAGGAGGGCGATTTGACCTAGAGCCTGGTTCAGCTTCACTCCCACCACCAGCAGGGCATCCCTTCAGAACTGTGCATGGAGCAGTTCACTAGTATGCTAGTTCCCAATTGTTTTTAAAAAGTGTTATTGTGATAACATACATGACACAAAATTTCCATTTTAGCCCTTTTTAAATGCACAATTCCGTGGCATTATTACATTCACAGCATTGTGCCACCATCACTGACCCCATCAGCGATAACGCCCCATTCCCCTCTCCCCACTGTCCCTGCTAACTTCTCATCTGCTTTTGGTTTCCATGAGTTTGCTTATTCTAGATATTTCCAGTTAGTGGAATCATACCGTATTTGTCCTTTTGTGCTTCCCTCATTTTACTCAGGGCTCGTTCATGCTGTAGAATGTACCAGAACTTCACTCCTTCTCACAGCTGCATAACATCCCAATGGGTGAATTTTTTTCTGCATCTTTTCCTTTATTAGAGAAGCCGTGGGTTTAAAAAACAATTATGCATAAAATTCAGGACTCCCATACACCAACCTGATAGAACACATTTTGCTTATTCGTTCATCTATTGATGGATGCTCGAGTCGTGTCCACCTTTTGGCTATTGTGAATAACTGGTATGTCTTTGCATAGGAATAAATATTAGAGATTTCCAGTCAAGCTGAGAAGAAACTAATCTCATTAAGAGCTGACCACACAATGCCAGCTCCCGGCCCGGGCGAATGATCTGCTCAGGGCTCGTAAGCTGAAAACAGCAAGAAGTGGGGGTGTCAGGACTGCCAGCGCTTCAGCCCTGCAGGTTTGCTTCCCTTTTCTGCAATCCTTCCTGAAGCCAGTGGAAAGACCCTCGAGGCCCGCTCCATGTGGCCCCCAGGCTGGCACCCGAGCCCCCCAGTCTCTGGCTGTGGAGCCCCAGGTGAGGGCTCACCCTCCCCTCCCCCCTAACCCGAACCCCTCTCCCACCCTAAGGAAGCCTCCTAACTCCCCTGCCATCACTGCTGGCTTCAGGGCCTCTGCATTGCACACCTGACCCTGTGCACCTGATGGCAAATCTCCTGCAATGCTGAAGCCTTTGGGTAAGGCTTTCTCAAAGTCTCAGGAAGCAGAAGGAAGTGAACACCTGCCTGGAGCGGCAGGACCGTGCAAAGTCCTACTGAGCAGGTGCCACTTGCTTCCTGGGCTCAGTCTCCCTGCCTTGACCTCTTTCTGGGCTCACCCTCCCTGCCTCGTCCTGTTCCCAGGCTCAGCCTCCCTGCCTCATCCTGCTCCCAGGCTCAGCAGGAACAACTTGCTATCAAGCAGAATTTTGTTCACCATAACATCTTGTTTGGCATTAAGTCACAGCACTTTGCATAGAACACTGAATATAAACTGAAACGCAATAGAAAAAATAGCGATTTTTCCCAGGCACACCACAAGGCTGAAAGCTGTAAGAACCGGCTTTTTGGGAGATACCAAATTTCTGTTTTGCCTGTCTCTTCAAAGACTCTAAGTGGAATGTGATAGAGCAGCGCTGGAGTTTAATTTAAACTCAGTGTGTACAGTCCAAGCTATGGTGATAGTCATATCTTATGAAAAAATTGAAATAACGTATGTGAAATAAGTTATTTATAAGTTACAAATTATGGCATAGATGCAGGAAAGTCATTCTAATTCTTGGCATTTTCTGAATTCGCCTTCCTAGATGATGCTACAGATCACCCATCAGCTTTAAAATAACTGAAGGCTAAGCCCTACTGGGAAGACACACATGACAGAGAGTGATGCACTTAAGATTAGCTCATGAAACTAAACACTTTTTTTAAGACAGGAAGTTTTCACCCCACATCTAGGCTGCTATGCAATAAAATTACAGCAAAAACCATTACGTGATTTTTTATACCTCAGGGGAAACCTGGAAACAGTTCATAAGAAAGAGAAAAAAGAAATTAATTCACTGGGTGCCTGGATGTGCATCATAATTGAGGCGTGTTATGAGCTAAATTGCAGTTTGCAGACTTTCCTTGCTATGAGTTCTTATTCTCTTCTGCTTCGTTTGCTTGGCATAAAGTCTAGAGCCCAGGGCCACTGCAAAGGCATGGCTGAGCTGCTTTTCGCCACAATAGCCCTTTATTCCACTGCTTCAGGCATCTATTTTTGCGATGCTGCCTTATGTGGGATAACATCAGGTGATTCGACATGGCCAGGCTCAGTGGCAGCTATCGAACTAGAGTTCAGACAACTCCCTCCTGCTTCCAGACCACGTTCTCCCTGAATCCACTACCCACTCAATTTCTTTCCCTCCCTCCCTCACTTTCCTTTATCTCCAATACCTCCCGTCCAACCTCTGAAACCCAAATTCTTTGAAGACCATGGTACTTTGCTTTGTTCAGTCAGAGAGAACCCTTCCTCCCCACCCCCTTTCTCCCTCCTCCCTGCCTCCCTCCCTTCTTCCATCCTCGTTCCTCTTTCTCTCTTCCTTCTCTCTGCCTCCCTACCCTCCCTCTACCCTTCCCTCTTCTCCTTCTGAAGTTGGGGGATGATGGATTCCTCTAGGTTCTTGGCCATGTTACATAAAAGAATTTAAGAACATGCCGGTTTAGTTAGGCCAGTAGTTTACTGAGAAATGGGAGAACAGAACAGAATTATGCACCTAAATGGGGAGGTGGGGTTTCTCTAGGCAGAGAGAGCGTTTGGGGTTACCGGGGTTATTAAGCCATTATTCACTCCTCTCCTTCCTACTGGTGGGGGAGGGGCCTCAGCTGTTTCCTGTCCTGATTGGTTATCCCACTTGTCGGTTCTCAGGGGGCCAATGGGGAGGCCTTTGAAGGTATCTGAGGCTTCCCCTGGACCCCAAATGGCATCTCATTACTGGGGTTTTGTGGGGTCTTTCCAGCTTTATTCTTGGTGATGGTCTTTCTCTCGGGGGTTCAAGGTGGGGTTTCACAGCCACGTGTCTTATGGCCATGTTTTCTGCAAAGACTCAGCTTCGGCTTGTCTTCCCTTCCCCTAAACTAACCTGCTCAACTCCCCCCAAGAGAGTTTACACCCTTATTCTTAAGGGGGAGCTGAAGGGCAATGGTCCCTCTTCCGTAGCTGCTTCCTGCTGGTTAGGGGGAGTGGGCCCTGCCTGACAAAGTGTGAAACCCTCTGGCTGTTCTATGGCAGTTGAGAGAAGACAGTCCCACACCATAGTTGGAGCTGAATGAAATCCCCGCATGACTAATAAGGCATTGATTCTAGAAGAAATAACTTTAATTAGAATTTTGAAGATATGTGGCCCCCTAAAAGGAAACTGGACCACTAGAGTAAGAAAGCCTGTGCCTGCACAGGCTGCATCCTCCCGAGGTTGGTGGGCTTCGTCTTGCAGGTTTCGAATGCTGTATAGGACTATTTCAGAGTGACCTACATAGAGACACCCTTTCTCCTTGGGGAACAGACATGCTCCCTCCTGTGCTGCTGTTAGCATGTTCACTGTCCTGTGATTTTTTCAGCACCACAGTGGCAAGAGAGTCTGGCTGCTGTCTTAGGGCTTCAATGGCATGACTAGTTTCTTCTATGCTGTTGGTTAACTCTAGGGAGAGATTGTGGTAGACTTGCTGGGTTTGGGTGTAAACTGCTAACCCCAATTCCCATGGTGGTGGTTATGCCTAAGACAGTTAAGAGGGGGATGAGGAGAGGCACTGCCCTTTTAGTTATTGTATAGGGAGAAAATACTTGAAATGGACACAGACAAGGTTTCTTAAGGGGTGTCTGGCTTGCCCTCCCCCTAGCAACAGGCATCTGGGCATCTGGGCTAGAGTTCGAGGGAACAGCTGGCTTTGAGCTGGGCCAGCCAACATTTCAGCCTGGGGGCCTCACTCCTGGCCCACTGGCTGGGAGAGCTGCCCTAGGGAACTACTTTAAGGAAGAATTTGCATATGTAAGGTTTTAACCAGAAAAGAAGAAGCATAGGAAAACTCAAAAGTAACTTCCTTTAGGAAACCAGAGGGACAAGGGTTTTCATCCAGAAATGGCAGGTCAAGTTTCTTTAAAGTCATTCAATCAAACAAAAATATGTGCAGTTTATTCTTGCTATTTGTGGTTCTTATGTTCTGTAGGTCACAAGATGCTGAGTTGGCGATTACTGAGCCACTGTTCCTGGGAAGACATGGGGCTGGGTTCCCTGAGCCTCTGAGCACAACATTGTGTTAACTGATCAATGTTTTTACATGTTTCTCTTTAAACATGCCTGATCTAATAAATATTGTTGTTCCATTAGCATTGAACTTCAGGCAACAGCAGGACTACTCGACTGAAGAAAGCTCCTCGAACATCACAGCCATCTTCATTAGGAACACTGGACAGCACTTCAGCACTACACTCAGCAGCCATTTTAAACAGCAAAATCAATGAAAAGCACAAAACTATGGAAAATGTGGCACTAAATATGCACTGGAAAGGCAGTTGTTTACAATCTGAGTCTGCATGTCGCCTTGAGCAGCCTCAGCTGGGAGTGTGTGCATCGGGAGACTCAAATTCTTTACCACTCTGCATGTGTTTGTAAGAGACTGAAAGTACTGCAAGTATTGATTTTGGGGTTGCAAATAACTGTTAGTGAATTTGCAACAACAGCATCCAATAATAATGAGGATTGACTCTTTGTAGTAATTATCCTGGACAAAACACTCTGTTAGATGCTGAGGGAAATCATGAGCCTCAGGTGCCAGAGGCTGCTTGGGGGACCAGACTTCTCTGGAGAAGAAAGGTGAGCATGTGGTGACACCTACAGAGGGCTGGTGCTGGGCTGTCCTCTTGCCTGTTTCCCCCAAAGGCCTGGAAAGAGGGGCTCCCCCATCTCCCAGCACACTGGGGGGCACAGGAGAGAGGGGGACAGGCCCCTGTTACTTGACACTGCAGCCTGAGACAGAGCCCAGAACTCTGAGATGCATGGTGTCGCCTGCCTCACACACAGCCATTGGTGTAGGGTGCAGCAAGCTGCTCGCCTTTGGCTAGAAATCCTGTGCTTGGAAATTCTGGCTTTAAAACTCCCCTATTAAATTGTAAACTCCCCAGGAAAGGTGGCTGAAGCTACTTTTATCCAACATCCTGATTGAAGTTTCACTCATTCATCAAAGATCGCTCGAGTACTGCCCCATCTCGAGGGCTGTGCTGAGCGCTGGGACACAGAGACAAGCCCACTGCCCTGCTGGGGCGAGTGATGGGTCAGCTAGGCGCCGCAGGCTTGAGGCCCAGGACAGCCACAGGAGGCCGGGGACCCAGATAGCTGCGGGAGGGCACAAGGGGCTCAGACAGCTGTGGGGTGGTGGGGGGTGCAGGACAGCTGTGGAGAGGGGGTGAGGTGGGGGGCACAGGACACCTTTGAGGAGAGGGTGAGGGGGCCAGGATAGTTGCAAGAGGGTACAGGGGCTGCAGGACAGCTGTGGAGAGGGGGTGAGAATGTGTGGGAATGTGAGTGTGTCCATGTGTGTGAATGAGTGTGAATGTGTGCATTTGTGTGTGTGTTTGTGGATTTCACTGTGAGTGTGCATTGTGTGTGCATGTGTGTGTGTGAAAGTCCATGAGCCTGTGTATATGAGTGTGTGTGTGTGAGCATACCCATGTGTAAGCAAGATCGTGTGTGTGCATATGTGTGTTTGTGTGTATAAGCATGTGTGCCTGTGCATGGATGTGTGTGTGTCTGTGCATGTGCAAGTATGTGCGCCTGCATGAGGCTGTGTGTGAGTGTGTGTGCCTGTGCGTTGATGTGTGCAAGTGTGTGTGCCTGTGCGTGGATGTGTGCAAGTGTGTGCCTGTGTGTGGATGTGTGCAAGTGTGTATGCCTGTGCATGTGCATGAGCATGTGTGCCTCTGCATGTGCATATGTGAGTGTGTATGCCTGTGCGTGGAAGGACTTAGGGACAGCTCAGGTGCAGTGGCTGCAGTGACTCCTTCCACCCTCGGCTGTACCTGCAGGATAATTTCTTTTTATAACACATCACCCTCAACCTCCCATGCCTGCAGGAACTAGTTACGTCTTTCTTGCTCTGGCTCCCCAGGACCCCCATGGCTAATTTTCCACTGGAAAGTCCTGTCCCTTCTGTCAGCAGACCAGGAAGGAGCAGAAATAAGAGAGAGATCCTCATTAGAACCAGAGAGGCGTGAAGCCTCCCTGCACCTGATCGATGGCTGCCGAGCTCCTGGGACACTCACGCCGCGGAGGGGCCACCTGCGTCTCATGGCCTTCGCCAGCCCTCTCTGCCTTTATCACCACCCTGTGCTTGGTTTGGGGATGACTGAAATGAGCTGGCCCAGAAACTGATTTCTCAGAGGGTAATATTTCAATAGCTTTTCAGCTGCCACTTAAAAGCGAAGTGTCAGATAAGCAGGGCTGCACCTTCCTTATGGGGGTTCCCAGTCTTTCCGTCTGCACTCCATCTTCACTGCCCTGAGTCGTGCAGGCTGCATCCTGATCCCTGGCCAGCCTGTTCGCGGGGCAAGCCTGGCGTCACATCCCCAGCAGGCGCGAGCCAGTAAGAGGAGATTGTCTTTGAGATTATTTACCTGATAAATGGCTTCACCCTGCCCGTGGCAACACAGC
This sequence comes from Tolypeutes matacus, assembly GCA_026826555.1. Taxonomy (NCBI): domain Eukaryota; kingdom Metazoa; phylum Chordata; class Mammalia; order Cingulata; family Chlamyphoridae; genus Tolypeutes; species Tolypeutes matacus. Next base: position 5,120,440 of record JAKSZT010020074.1, on the reverse strand, counting down.
CCAGCCCGCAAGCGATTGCGTGAGCACAAAGGGCGCGATTGAAAGCCTGGCAGCCTAGATCGCCCAGCTCAATGGCAAACTTATTCCTTTAATAAGGCAGAGAGGGAGGCTGGGGAAGGGCACCTGCTCCTGAGCCCCAGCAGATGTGCTCCCATCTGATTAGCGTGATGTGCGCTTTGTCCCAGGCTCAAAGCATGACAGAATGTTGAGGGGCATTTACCTTTTCCTTGCAAATCGGTCTTGAGACCGTGCTGCCCCCCAGCCCCCACCCTGCTAAGCACCTGCTTCTCAGAACTTGCTTCTCCTCCACTCACGTCTGTTTAGCCCGGGCTCTCGGGGCATCTGCCTCAGGAGGGGCAGCATTGGGCTGGACCCTAGGAACCCAGCAATGGACAGGAGGCCAGAGCCCCCACCCCAGGAGGCTTGGCAGGAAGGAGCCAGGGCCCTGGTCGGGTCGCTGGGGGGGACTTCTCCTGGCCCACTTGCTCCCTCACGGCTGGTTTGGGTTTGCTCTGGTCCGTGGGAGGCTCCAACAGGAGACCAGAGGCAGGAGGGGAGGGAGGTCTGGGCTGGCAATGACGGGCGTCCTGTCAAGGCGTGGGGCTGTCCGCAGGCTTTCCTGCCCTCGTCCCCCGTCTCTCTCTGGGCTCTGGTCACCGCCCCAGCCCTCTGCCCCTTCAGCCGAGTGGCCGCAACGGCTCCTACGATGCTTCCTTGGGGGGTCGCCGCACCGCTGGCTCTTCCATCCTGCCCACAGCTGCGGAAGCGGAGGTTTCACTAAATTGTCCTCTAGTTGTCCCTCTGAGCTGCCACCTGCTGCCATCTGGGGCCCTGCCTGGTTCATGGAGCCTCGCAAACCGTCCTGCCCTCTCCTGCCTCAACCAGCAATGGTCTGGAAAGCAGAGCCCGGCGCGGCCCTGCCCGTGGGCGGCTGTCTACTGGCACCCTGGGGCGCTGTTCCGGGCACTGTTCACAAAGCTTTGGAGCTGGAAGGAAACCAGTGGCGCCTGCAGTCCCCGGAAGCTGCAGGCGAGGGGCGGGGAGGAGGGCAGGCTCCCGCGCCAGCTGACACCCCGCGGCCACCACGGTGGGGGTGCTGCGTGCAGGCCCGGAGGAGCTCCCGGAGGGGCCGGCGCTTCCCCCACGTTTCCTCGCGGCACAGGCGTCCGCGGCGTCATCCCTCTGCACAAACGCCTGCTGCTGACTTGAGGACCTGTTGAAGCCCGAGCGCTGACCACGGCCTGGACACACAGGAGACCGCCTCGGGGGCGGGGGCAGAGGCTGGGGTGACGCAGCCACCAGCCAAGGCGCGCCCCAGGCGCCGGAAGCGGGAAGGGGCAGGAAGGACCTGCCCTCGCGCCTTGGGGGGCCCGGCTCTGCCCACTGGGATTCCGACTTCTGCCTCCGGAACTGCGAGAGAGCAGCTGCCAGGCGTTTCAGTTTGAGGTCACAGCGGCCGGAGGACACGCGCTCTTCTGGACGCCGGCCAGACGCAGCGGTCCCCGAGGACAGGCGTGCACAGCGTCCTCCGCCCGCGGGCCGTCGGCCTGGGCCACCTAGGAAAGCTGCGCCACTGGTTTCCATTGAGCACAGGTTTGCGTCTTTGCTTTTGTTCTGGTTTAACAGTATCAGGGCAATGCTGGCGTTTACGAATAGCTCATGTTTCTGATAAATTGGATAAACCTATCGAAAATACAATTTGTTTCTGAATGTGGATTTTACTCTCTCTAACATTTCACATCTGAGGGATCCTCCTTTGCCCATGTTTTCGGGAATTTGGCGTAAACACATATGATACTACAGCATAGTCAAGAACCAAAGGGAGCCTGACTTCGGAGACCTATAAAAAATGTGCCCAAAGGCACACAGCAGCCACCATGCTCTGCTTTCTGAGCACGGAGAAGCCTGGCTCCCTGGGAGGCCACTACGTGTTCTGCGTGGACCCAGGTCACCGAGCCTGTAGCTTCCGGACTCTTCTCCCTAATGCCCTGGAGCACGCAGCTTCCCACGCTGCTGGCAGATTCCTGGAGCTGCGTGGGAGGTTCACAGCCCCCAACGTAAGGTCACGACAAGGTGGAGAAGGGGCTGAGTCCCCAGGCCCTGGAGGCTCTTCCCCTTGCGCCCTAACCACAGGAGGCTTTTCCTGCACCTGAGACCCCAGCCTCAGGAGGCTGCAAGGGAAAGAAGGAAGACAGGTGCTCATATCTCCATAAAACGTTTGATCTGACCTCTATCAACCTCAGCGACTGCTCTGATAAGGTCCAGCCTTGCGATGACCCGCCCCATCATCTTGAAGGGGTAGAAGCCAACATCTATGAGCGCTTGCTCCCCCCGGTGCTGGGTGCTTGGCACAGTCCCCAAGTGGTAGCTTACAGTTATGGAGCTCTGATGTCTTACGTGACACATTTTATGGGCATCTTCTCACGTGATCTTAAACCCACCCAAGGACTGTGTTCATCACATCTATAGGAGGGAAAACGAGGCTGTCTCAGGAGCCAGGTAAGACTTGAACTCGGAGCACCACAAAGTCCATCACCTGTGATGGCGAAGCTTGTGCGCCACCTTGGCCGGGCGATGGCGTCCGGGTGTTTGGTCCAGCAAGCCTGGCCTGATTGTCCCTGTGGGGATATCGCACAGATGCACGGCGTTAGCCTGTTGATTGCGTCTCTGGTGATCGCTCCGACAGCCAATTGAGGAGCCTCCAATCAGTTGAAGACCTTGAAGGCAGAACCAAGGATTTCAGCGTCAGAAGGGAGAACTCCCACCTCAACTTCAGCCAGCCAGCTTCTCCTGGGAATTCATCGAAAACCTTCCTCGGGGTTCCCAGCTTGCGGCCTGCCCTAAGGGCACTCAGGCTTGCCCATGCCCAGTCGCAGGAGACAATTCCTACAATAAATCTCATCATATTTACATAATCTATCGCTTCTCAGTCCTTTTCCCCTGGAGAACCCCTTCTCGTACACCTTCAGTCTTTATAGCACCTCGTGAGAGATGTTTATTCCTGTCTTAAAACAACCGAGATTGGGTGAAGTTACGTCTCTTGCCCCAAACCGTACTCCTCCTTAGTGGCGGGAGTGGGGCCGTACCCCAGTCCCACCCCATGCCCGTCCCGCCTCCTGACTCGTTGAAACCAGTGTGTTGACCGTCCTTGGAGCAGTGCCACATGGAGCCGTTGACCCAGTGCTCTCTGAGGAGCCCCCATCCCACACTCCACCTCCCGTCCCCAGCAAGATGCAACAGACCTGCGCAGGTCGCTGGTGACCCGGCCGCTCACCGCCCCTCACCAGCCTCGCCGGGGCTGTCGGCCGCCAGGGGGACAAACGCCCTGCGCCCCTCACGCATTCTGCCCACCGTCGTTGGCTGACACTCCACCATGAGCTGCAGCGGGCCTCAGTGGGGCCCCAGCCCACCAGAAGCCCTCTGCCCAGTGCAGGAACAGACGTGGGTGCCCAACAGTTACACACCAAGACTCTGGGGCTTTAACCCCAATCCAGGCTCTCGAAGGGGCAGGAAGAAGCGCCTGTGTCTTCTTAGCAGGCACAGCCGCTGGCCCGCGACACTGCCGAACTTCACCCCCAGCCTGGGATCCTGGCAACAGCCAAGGTTAAGAAATCCCCCCACCTACGTGTTCCAGAAAAACTGCAAAGAAGCCCCCTCCCCACGAGACTCAGAGGAGACCTGCGGATGCCTCTGGTTGACCTGTGATCAGCCTGGAACGTTCCCATGGATCAGCTGAGCTGCTGGTCCCATGGACGCTCAGAGAGCTTCTTCACTCCTTCCCCCAGCCCCTGAAGGCGCCTCCCGAGAAGAGACTGAGGCAGGTGAAGCGTCTTCTCTACTCTCCGGCCATTTCACCCTTCCACCCACTCCCTAGCCATGTCTACTCTTCTTCATAAAAGAAAATCCCTTTTGCCCAACCCTTGAGAATTTGCACACCTTCTATTCAGCATGGCCTCCTGTTGCAATAGACCCCTCCCCCCAATATCCCTTTTGAATGAAGTCTCTCCTTTCTAAACCTAGATTTGTTTATTTGATGCCCAAATCTGGGAGGAAACCAGGAGTCTGCCAGGCTCAAGAGCAGGCATGTCAGGCAGAGGCCGAGGCAAAGGGGGAAGACAGCACTGAAGCTTCTGCAAAGTCGTTTCCTGGTGTCTGGGGGTGCAGAGAGTGGCAGGACCTTGTTCTACTTTCACAGGCCATAAAGACCCAGGCTCCTGGCTGCAGGTCCGTTGCAGACGCACTTCCAGCTCCATTGCTAGCCCTGCCCGGGAGGGCTTCAATTCCCTTAGAGCTCAGCTGATGGGAGGACAGACTCCCCACTGCCTCTCACCCTTCCACTTGGGCCAGAACGTCCCCAGCCACACATGGGCTCCCTGGATCTGCTGCCGTACGCCCTGAGGCAGTGCTCTGAATTGAAGATAAACTCGCCTCAGCCCCCAGAGAATAATTGCCATCACAGTGGTATTTCTAAGAGCTTCTCGTCTCACTACCCCTTCTCTTCTGTGGAGGTCCCAGGGATGATGAGCCAAATTATATTTCCAACAGCTGGATAATGAGGTTACTTTGGAAAGGGACGGTACCCAGAAAACAAATCAAAACTAGAGCTCCAGTTTTACTGTTAATTCCCTCAAGTACCTGTGAATGCTTTCACATTACCCTCTTCATAGAACAACCGTCTGAGACCGACCCACAATCACCAGAGCTAGATCACTGTCTTCAACAGGCAGCTTCCTGGTACTAGGGCACTGTCAACAGTTTGAAACTGGGTGGATCCCAGAAGATCATGTTCTTATTCCAGTGGGCGTAAAACCTATTGTAGTTGGGATCTTTTGCTTAGATTCCGTTAAGACGCCGTCCTTTTGATTCGACCACTTCAGTAAGGTATGACCCAGGGTGGGTCTTAATCCTCTTACTGGAGTCCTTTATAAACAGAGGGATAAAATCCACAGACACAGGGGAAAAAGTGGCATAGACAGAAAAACCCCGAGAGGCTGAGGGAAAAGACCCAGAGGCCAGAGGCTGGAATCAGCAGAGCACGGAGACTGACCAGCCTGATGGCCACAGCTGAGCTCGGGAGCAAGCAGGCTTGGAGGAGGAGGAGGGACTGGCAGAGTCGCTGCCATGCCCTGAGTGTGCTGACCGCCCCGAGCTGCGGCTCGGCGAGACCGCATTCTAATGATGCCTTGATCTGGGCACTTTCACAGTCACAGAGCTGTAAGCTTTTAACCTAATAAACTCCCATTATAAAAGCCAACCCAGTTCTGGTACATTCCTCCCAGCAGCCTTTAGCAAATTAAAACAGTCACCTCGGCAATTTTTTAAGCTAATTCATTTACTTGAAAGAATATGAAAAAAAGTGTGATGTTTTGACCAAAGGAAAGAATGTAACTCAGCTACAAATAGTCTTATAATACTCAATAGAATCTTTAAAATAATAAAGGGGACCATTCATGTAAAAAGAATGTCTGTGGACTGCAGAGCTCTCCTGTTGTCTGGAGAGGCTGCCTATCTCATGGCCAAGTGTGACTTGTCGTTTCCATCGCCCTCTTCTCCACTTCACCTGTGAAGCTACAATCCTGCATTTTACTCCAAGAAGAGCCTGGCTCTTTTACTTTCCACTAGGCTGGATTGGTTCATGAAGATGGAGCAGCTCCTTGAAGCAAATAGAAACTTGAAAATGTTATGTAGAAAAAAATTCCATTCAAGGCTAAAGCTTTATCTTTTTTGAAGTATGTTTTGTTAATATATTCAACCTCTACAAAAGGAGTCGTGTGGGTAGCCCTTTAAAACTTGTGCTAACTATAAATATCAAAAGGAAAATCTCGGCATCGATCAGGATGTCACCAGGACATCTGGCTGTGTCTGTGTAAGGCACCAGCCACCTCAAGAAAATGTCCCGAGGCCAGCTGGGATCCCAGTTTTAAGTTCAGCCGGTCAATCTCATCAGTGCACAAGGAGTGATGGCGTCTCTCAGGACTAATTCATGACAATTCATAAAAGACCAGTGCGCAGACCTGAGCTACGAAACACAAGTTAAAATGACCGGCGTAGCCAGCCCAGTGCTTAGACGCCTCGCATCAGCGTTTCAGGGCACTTTCTACTTGCAGACACAGAGGACAAGCACGACGCTGCCCCGTCAGCAAGGAGGATGGCCTGACACTTCAGTGGCTGCGGGCACCACTGTCTGGAGGAGGATGGACACCCTCGAAGGCTATCGGTCAGTTCTCTGCATCTTCACAGGGCCAGAGCCTGGCGGCCACGGGCCAGGAGCAAATGACCTGCTGGGCACGAGAACTGCTGCCTCCCCATAAAATGACCCATCCCACGGCCACTTGGACGAGAAAAGCAGAACCTGCTCGGCCTCTGCCCGTCGCGCTTGGTTCTCCTGAGGCCTGGCCCCCCGCGGATGCGTGTGGTTGGTGGCGCTCAGGTCCCACGCCTGCACCCTCGCTGCAAGGAAGGCTGGGAGGCGAATTCCTGCCCTGTTCCTTGGGAAAACGGGAGGCATCGTGTCAGCAGTTTCTCAACCACTGGGCGGACGTCAGTAGAAGTCGGGTGGCGTAAAACATGACAAGGTTCGCTGCAGAGGGGAAAGCCAAAGTTGGATGGATCCCCTTACTCTTTGCTTGTACGTTTCCATACTTACACTTTCCTTTTCTTTTGTCAAGAGTTATTTTAACTCACGTTATTTTATATTTAAAATTTAACAAATGCTTGTTTTATTAAAATTTGGAAAACATACACACCTCTCGCATCGAGCAAGCAGAATTTAAAAAGTACAGCTGAAGGAAACTTTCTTGCCCTGCCATCTGTGGGCTGGTGACGTCCAAGGAATGTTCTATGAAATTCTTATCATTCTCAGCTAAAGAAAAGGCTCCTCCCCCGCAAGTCTCAGAAGGAGCAAGGGCTGCCCATGCCCTGATTTCCAGCTTCCGGCTGCCGGAGCTGTGAGAGAATATACATCTCTGTGGTTTTAAGCCCCCAGTTTGTGGTACTTTGTTATGGCAGCCCAGGGAAACTGAGGCACCACCCCACCCCACTCTGCCCTCCTGGCGCAGCTCCCCCTCTAGTCTGTGTCAGATGCTGGTCCACGGAGGTGTGGAGGAAGCTTGTCAGGTGTTCTCAATGAAGACTCTCTCAGGTTCAGAGGAAACCACACCTCAACTCTGCTCTCTTCCACCTCCTGAGGTCCCCTAGCTTCTCGCGTCACGGAGCCTCGATGGGGAGACGGGCCCCCGACAGCCCCAAGCTACCTGTCCTTGGACCGCAGGCCCTTTCACCATTCTAACGTCTCGTCACGCAGTCTTGCTGCCGACCCTGCCGTCTGACCGGCCACACTCAAGTCTTTCTTACGTTTCTACTCAATCTACTCAAAATAGAAAAAGTGGATTTTATATTTTTTAAATATTACTGCCAAAACTTATCCGATCTGTGACCTTTTTTGTTTTAATTCATCTAATTTTGAACATTTTCCTGTCGTAACTTTACAAATCTGATTTGGTGTTTAAGGTCTGGATGTCATTTCCTAAAGACCCTTTATTGAGTCCTTCCTTATAATTAGTTGTTCAGTGTTTATTTCCTGACTTTTTCTACTTCACTGTGAGGAAAATAAGACCTGGACACCTTTGGGTGCATCTCTTATTCCATGGGAGTCAATCCTAGAAGTAAAATTCCTGGGTCGGATGAGATGGACGCTTCCTAACCTCTCCCTGCTTATTGCCAGGTGCCTCCAGGAAAGCTGTGCTGATGTGCCACCACCAGCGCAGGCTCCTCCGTGACTCCGTCTTCAGCCTGAACAGTGACCATTTTTCTATCTTTATGAAATGGATTGATAAAAACATAAACTTACCTCCTTGTTTTAATCTTCAATTTTTTGATAGCCACTGCTTTTTTTCCCAATGAAAATAGCTGACAAGTTTTTAGTGTATATAAAGAAGTTAAGAAACACACAAAATCACATAGAGTACTGTGACCCAAATGTTGGAGGTTGAGTCACGTCCCCATAGAGATATGTTCGAGCCTAAATCTCCCTTCCTGTGGGTGTGAACCCATCTGTGGGAGGACCTTCGGAGATCCTGTTTAGATGAGGCCAAATTGAGTCAGGGGGCCTTACTCTCCAGGGCTAGAGCCTTTATAAGAAGACAAACTCTAGACAGAGACGCAGATGCCCGAGCAGGGGGAGGAGCCATGTGACGGGCGCAGCGACGCCAGCCAGGGAGCCACGAGGACTGCGGCGAGGCAGCCCCAAAACGCCCCAACTCCAGGGAGGCACGACATGTCGATCTTGGACTCCTGCCTCCAAATCCTTGAGAGAACAAATTCTCATTGTTTAAACCAACTCTTTGGGGGGTATTTGTCACACCAGCCCCAGCAAACTAAGATAACACTTTAAACTTTTGTTCCTATTTTATCAGATACTCTGTGCATCTATACATTTTTTAACAAATCAATTTTATTGATACATATTAATAAAGCATAAATCCATCCAAAGAGTACAATCAAGCATAATCAGTGTAATCACATATTTGTGCATTCATCACTTCAATCATTCTTAGAGCACTTTCGTTATTCCCATAATAATGGTAAACAAAAACAAAAAAACAAAGCTCACCTTGCCTGCTGTGCATAAATGCTATTCTTTTTCCTTCTCGCTAATATATTTGCATTTATGTTTTGTAAAAACAGTCTTATATATGTAATATCTCCCATATTCGTGTTTTACATGAGGTTTTACTATCTTATACAGTCCCATATTATAGTTTTTAACTTTCCTTCTGGTAATATATATGACCTTAGACTTTCCCCTTTCACCCACTGTCATACCCATACAATAGCACTGCTAGTTACAAACACTATGATGTGCTTTCATCATTTCTAATCATTTCCAAAAATTTACAAACAACCTTTTTACCAATTCTGCACATGTTAACCCTCAGCTTTCCACTCTCTATCCTCCTGTTTTCTGATGACTTATATTCTAATTATTAATTCCATGAGCTTACACAATATATTTAGTTCATAATAGTATAATCATATGGTATTTGTCCTTTTGTGTCTGGCTTGTTTCACTCAACATAATGTCCTCCAGGTTCATCCATGTTGTCATAGGCTTCATGACTTCATTTCTTCTTACCACTCCATAATATTCCATAGTGTGTATATACCACAATTTGTTTATCCATTCATCAATTGATGGGCACCTGGGTTTTTTCCAACTCTTGGCAATCATGAATAATGCCACTATGAACATCGGTGTGCAGATGTCTATTCATGTCACTGCTCTCAGTTCTTCTGGGTATATACCCAGTAGTGGTATTGCAGGGTCACGTGGCAAGTCTATATTCAACTTCTCTAGGAACTGCAAAATAGTCCTCCACAGTGGCTGTACCACTCTACATTTCCACCAACAGTGAATAAGCATTCCTATCTCTCCACATCCTCTGCAACATTTACAATTTTATACTATGCATATCGGTTTTTCATTATTTACCGAATGCTTTATTAATTTCTGTAATCAAGCCCAAGTAGATAAGACTTAAATATTTAATACAGTGCATTACTGTTTTAAACATGCTTTTTCATCTCACGACATGTGTTCTGGGTATCAGTAAATAGTGATCTGAAACATCATCAGTTTTAGTGGTTGAACAACAGTATTCGATTATCTGGATGCTCCATTACTTACTTGATCGTTCTATTGATGGACATTCCTAATTTTTATGCAGTTGCCTCATTTAATCATCTTTCCAGCAGCATTTTACCCCATCTGACTCAGTCTTCTTCTGACTCAGGACCACTTCTCCCCAGCCGCCTCCTTCTCGCCTCAGCCTCCAGATGTTGGGGAGCACCGAATTCGGCCGTTTAATTCTTTTCCTACAGAAATAAGCACCTTGCCCGCGTGGCCCGCTGGAGTCCCAGGTTTTAAATACCCAGCACTGACCGCTCCTCAGAACTCCCATCCACACATCCAACTTCCCAGGGCAACTCAGCTGTGACGCGGATGCGCTTAAGTCCCTGCATATGCTTCAGAAGACTCAGAAGGAGCCTGTGGGAGGTCAGATGCTCCGTAAATTTTTAAAAGAATACATTGGAAGTGCGGTTGTTTACGAGAGCCGTGGCTTTCTGCTTCGACTTCACTCTGCATGTTCCCCCTAAGGCGGGTATGTGCGGGCGAGGGGCATGGTGGGGACCCTGCTGAAAGCAGCTGAGCTGCGGATCCACTAAGTTTGTGTTCGCTGGGGTACATTCTGTGGTTTGTAGTTACTTGCAGATACAGTTAGGGTATCACCAGCCAGACCAGATTAGGGACGGCTCCCAGGTATCTCCTAATGTCCTCAGGACTGATGCACCCCAAATCACGACACAAAGACACCCGGGCTAGAAAGAGCGTGTGCTACGGGCACCCAGTGCCAGACACCTTTAGGGAGTGGAAGGGAAACAAGTTTGAGGGGCATCAGCCAGAATGTCAAAAGATTGACATTTTAAAATTTTAATTAAAATTAAACTAATTTTAGCTTATGAAATAAAATTTAAAAGTCAATGTTAGAAAACATTGACAATAGCACTCACTGTTCGTAACACTGCAGGGCATGGAACACCGACATTTCTGGTAAAAGCAAAAAATAGCACAGCCTCGTAAGATCTAGTAAAGTTAAAAACACAACTACCTTATGCTTCATCAATACCACTCCTAGGGATTTAACTAAGAAAATGGAAAACTTTTTTCAACAAAATATCTGTATAAGATATTTATAGGTGCCATGTTCATGATAGTCAAAAACTGGAAAGAAAAAACCCAAAAGTCCTTCCAGGAGCATTAAAAAGAGAGTCGGGAGGTCATCCCAGAGGTAACGCTTACGCACACCTCAGTAGGAGCTCATAGAACATCAAAGTGCATATCACCCCATACAGAGGGGCTCCTGGGGGCTCTGGAGACACCCAGGTCCTATATAAGGGGGGATAGCCCCAGAGACTGACGCCTTATCAGTGGGCTCAATTTTGGAATCTGTGCTCCTGAGAGTGACAGGACAACATCCAACTCCCAAAGAAGCCCCTGTATTTCAACTGCTCATCCCCTCCCTACCCAAAAACTGTCAAGTGGCCACTGGCTCCACCTCATTGTTATAATTTCTTGCATTGCAAGAATCACCATATGTGAGCAAGAGAATACCATCAAGTCCACTCTAGTCCATAGTTCTTCCCCCAATCCAGAGGCGACTGGGATGGTGATGTCCACTCCAACTCCAAGTGAGAGAGGGCTTATATCCCATGGATATGGTGGGTGGGATGATCCTGCCTGCAGATGCAGGCCCTCTCCATTCCCTGGGATGGCCATTTCCCATCGTTGTCTCCTCACCAGGTGACTTGGATGAGTCCCTTGAGCTGTAGGGTAGGAGTTGCAGCTCCACCTAGATTTCATGCACACCTGGCACATAGGTAGGCGGGAGGCTCCAGTCTCTGGAAGTATACCTAAGAAACTCCAGCATCACATGTAGGTTTGAATAGAAGGGACTGGTGAACCATGTGCAGGGAGGACTTATTTGAGTCTAATTCTGTCACTCTCAGGAGCACAGATTCCAAAATAGAACCCACTGATAAGGCATCAGTCTCTGGGGCTATCCCCCCTTATATAGGACCAGGGTGTCTCCGGAGCTCTCAGGAACCCCACTGAGTGGGGTGATAGGCACTTAGATGTGCTATGAGCTCCTACTGAGGTGTGCATAAGAGTTACCTCTGGGATGACCTCCCGACTCTCTTTGAAGTCTCTTAGCCACTTGAACTCATTTGTCTTTACCATTTCCCCCTTTTATTCAAGGTCTTTTTCCAGTTGTGTTGCCAGTTGGCACTTGGGAAAAGTTTTCAATTAGCAATAATCGTGCCTCGGATAAACCTCATTGGCTACAATACTGCCACTGCACAAAGCTGCCAGTTGGCACTTGGTATTAATCCCTCGTTGCCAGGGAGGCTCATCCCCGGGAGTCATGTCCCACGTTGGGGGAAAGGTAATGCAATCATATGCTGAGTTTGGCTTAGAGAGAGGCCACATTTGAGCAACAAGGAGGCTCTCAGGTGGCAACCCTTAGGCACCCCACAACTGCAGGCTAAGTCTCATTTACAAGAGGAAAGACTCACAAGGGTAGTCATCAATAAAAAAAAAAAAAAAAAAAAAAACATCAATGGGTCATCCTATTTTGACAGGGACTGTCCCTACACTCAGAGGACTATTGCAGCTCCCTTGGAGATTGTGGCAGAGCTCTCCAGGCTAGGAATTCAGATTCCCTCATTTATTGTGTGATTATCCACCCATCGTGACCATGCCCCATCCCCCGATCCTTTGAATGATTTTGTATATCTTTCATGTATACTATCCTATTCATTACCAAATTGTTGTAGTATAAAGAGGTGACCAATGCATATGTGGATTAAAACTCCAGGAAAAAAGTAGAATAGAGCTGTTCAGCTGCCTGGTTAGAACACTGCCACTGTTTCCAAACTCAGCAATAGCCAGTACTTGTCAGCTTTTTAAATTTTGTAATTTGTTATGCTTTATTCTCTTGTTCTAAATAAGTATTCATATTTATCCCTGACTGTGGCAGTTTGGTATTGTTTATGAATTCCCAAAATAGATATTGGATTGTGTTTGTAAACTCATCTGTTCCTCTGGGCATATCAGATTGTAGTTGACTCAGAGGTTTCACTTTTACTTTATTAAATCAAGATTAGGGCTTTTATTCAACCACGTCTTCAGGGTGACTCGGTTTGAGTCCCCAGCCCCTACTCCCCTTTGGGCTATGTAAACGGATTCTCAGTCAAAGGCAGGGAAGTAAATACATGGAGAAGGAGAACACAGAGAGTTTAGTTTTGGACGCTGGAGCTCCCGGAAGAGAACTGAGCCATTCGCCTGATAGTTTACAGCTGAAGAGACCAGAGCCCTGAACAGCTGAGAAAGCCCAGAGAGAGGCAAACCCCAGGGAGAGAGACAAGCTTTATGTGAGCCTACAGCTGAGATCGGAAGGAGCTGGGGCCACGGAGCCTTAGGGGGAAGGGGAAGGCTGAGCCCTCACAGAGACCGGCAGCCATCTTGCTCCAACACGTGGCAACAGACTTTGGTGAGGAAAGTAACTTACTCTTTAGGGCCTTGTGAGCTTCTACCCAAAGAAATAACCTTATAGAAGCCAACAGATTTCTGGTACTGTGCATCAGCACCCCTTTGGCTGACTAATACACTGACCTTTCATTGTAATTTCATATTATTTTTATTAAAGAAGACATCTCAAATTGTATATCTTCAGATCCTATGAAATATACAATATATGTACATATATACAATATATGCAACTGTCCGTTCAGCGCCTGGATTTGGAAGTGCAGCAGGGGCTTCAGATGCGGCCCAGAGAGTTCCGTTCTCTCATCCGACAAAGTGCTCGCCTTGCCAAGGCCTTGCTCCCGGAGCCAGCACTCAGAGCACGGCAAACACGTGAAGCTCACTCCTGCCTCTTGCGTGTCCCTCTGCTGGAATATTCTCTGCCCAGAAATGCACGTGGCTCCCTCCCATCAAGAAGCAGCAAAAACACCGGGTATCTGGGATGGCCCTGCACCTCTCCCGGGGGCCCCCACATGAAAAGACCCCAGAGTCGTCCATTCTTCTCTCTTCCTTTCACTTGACTCAGTTATTTCTTATGGCCTATGTACTGTACATGAAGCACTTTTTCCCCCTTTTTCTGTCTCTCCTGCTAGAATATAAACACGTAGAGGGCTGGAAATCAGTCTGCGTGTCCATCGCTGTTTCCCTGGCTGCTGGCTGGATGATGAGCATATGCTTTCCTTCCGTAAAGGGGCTGCAGTGCAGAGGGAGATGCCGACCCATGTCGCCATGGAGAGTCAGAGGGACCCGGAGTGGGCGACGGGCCCAGGGGGTGCTGACCCACGTCGCCATGGAGATTCAGAGGGACCCGGAGTGGGCGACGGGCCCAGGGGGTGCTGACCCACGTCGCCATGGAGATTCAGAGGGACCCGGAGTGGGCGATGGGCCCAGAGGGTGCTGACCCATGTTGCCATGGAGACAGGGGGCATCACCACAGGTTTCTAGGGCTCACCCCTGGTTGTGCGCCTCTGGCCCATCTCTCAGCCCCTCAAGGGGAAGGAGACATGGTCACTGGATGGCACCACTCAGTGTCTTTTGGGCTCCTGTAGCAGGAAGTGGGTGTCTCCAGAGGGGAGGCGTGGTCACAGCCCCAGGAGGTGGGGCAGGAATCCTTTTCCCTCGGACCTTTGACAGCAGACCAGGAGGTCATCGTCGGGGAGCGCCGTCCATTCAGGTGGTGTCTGGGGGTGATGTAGTACTTTACCGGGACGAAAACCAAATCCCCTTGTTGAAAACCCTCTCCAGAGTCTATGTCTCCCCACGCTCAGCCGGGGCAGCCAGGCAGGGGCTCATTTCCCATGGGGCCTCCTGTCCCAGTCTCGAGGCTCCGCTGTCCTCCGCGCTCAGCCGTGGGCGGCCGGCGTGTGGCTCGTCTCCTCAGCCTTGGGCTGCCCCGCGGCCCGGCCTTGGGGGCTACGAGCCGCAGCTCTGGCTGCCAGCCGTCCTCGAGTCCTCTCTCAGGCGGGTCACAATGGCAGCTTCTCTCTCCGCGTCTCCCTTTATACGAGAGCCAGCAAGAGGATGGAGACTCACCCTGAGTCACGCCTCACTCATGTGGTCCAATCGAAAGCCATGTAATCTAGTGATCTAATGCGAATCTAATGCAATCAAAGGGTGCCACGCCCACAGGCAAAGACTAGTTTAAGAACATCATCTCTTGGGAACGCAAAAAGAACATTAAACTGCCCCAGTTCCCCCCTGAGCCTTCCTTCCAGACACAGGTGGCCCCACACCTGCCCTTCGGAAGGCCCCTTTCCCTGGGCAAGCAGGAGATTCCCGCAGTCCTCGGCACGACGCTGCCAGGCCATCTGCGTCCGCAGTTCTTTTGGCTGTGCCATGAGCATTCTGTGGACTCAATAAATAGCTTAATGACTGGACTAATTTGAAACAGTTAGGTTTGCTGTTCGAATTTTATTCCCTTGGAAGAATTATGTCACCCTCGACATGGAACGAAGCAGGGACTGTAAAATGGCCTCATTCCACAGACTCTCCCACATTTGCATTTTCCCAGCCCACCTCCCGCATTTTATTATACAAACTTCATAAAACACATGGGCTTTTCTTTTCCTTTCTTTCTTTTGTAATTAGAAAAGTTGTAGTTCATAGAAAATCGTGCTGAAATACAGAGTTCCCATATACCCACCTTCCCATATACCACTGGTAACACCTGGCGTTGGTGGGGCCCCTCTGTCACAGTCGCTGAGAGAACAGTGCAGCTGCACTATCAGTTACCATCCACGGTTTACTCTGGGGTTCGCTGTCTGTGTTGTACAGTCTTAGTCTTATGGTTGATGATTTTTTAAAAATATTTGCCCTAGTAACATAAAATTTCCCCTACGTGGATCTTTCAATGCCAGGTTTTTCTGTCAATATTTATGAAGGGAAAAATTGTATTTATGTTACCAAAGCTCAGTGTGACATTGTTGAGATGTGTGCAGATAAAAGTCCTACATGACATTTGAAGGATGGCATCCTCCAGTGTGAAGGGAGAGAGAGCACTGGCTGCAGGGCGGGAGCGTGGGCCCTGAGAGGGAGCTCCACATCCACGCAGGCTCAGGAGCAAACTGCTGGAGCACAGGGGCCACGGGGACTGACGGGGCACAGGGGCCACGGGAGCTGCTGGGGCACAGGGGTCACGGGGACTGATGGGCCACATGGGCCACAGGACCTGGTGGAGCACAGGGGCCATGGGGACTGACAGGGCACAGGGGCCACGGGGACTGCAGGAGCACAGGGGCCACGGGACCTGCCGGAGCACAGGGGCCTCGGGGACTGGTGGGGCACAGGGGACAGGGACTGCAGGAGCAGAGGGGCCATGGGGACTGCAGGAGCACAGGGGCCAAAGGACAAGAAGCTAGCCTCAAAACTTTTTGTTTTTAGTAAGTAAAATTGGTTGCTCTTGACAGCTTTGCTTTTCTCCCTGAAGCATCCACCAACCAGCTGCCCTGAAGATTTTCCCAGCATCCTGTTCAGCCTCTCGAGCCACCGCAGAACTTGTCAGCTGTTGAGGCCTGTCTGGCAATTCCTCTGTTGCTGGCCATTTGCCTAAAATTGTCCCTTTGTCACCAACCCCACACTCTACCTCTGTCCACCTCCTCCATGTCAGTTGTACCCCACAAATGATAAATGCCTCAACTCTTGTCCCCAACTCCATTCTCAACACTTTTTAAGCTGCAAATGTCAAAAAAGGCATTCATTAGAGTACACTGAGTTTTTATGGTAAATTGTTATTTGATATTTTCCCGAGCAACTTTATTTATTGCTGTCAGTTTCTATAGGCCATCATAAACATAATGTTTATGACTTGGATTGTTTTGTGCTGATACGTAATGGATTATAAATTTTCTCCTTTCAAAATAACATGCAAGAGGCTCTGGTTACCACTTTCCTGCAGAATGCCTGATTTGGGGGTCAGATTCTTGTAATTACCATCTCATTATATTAGACTGGACAATGGCATCTATCCAGCACTTATTAAGCTCTTACTGTGTTCAGAGCCCTGGGCTTGGTGCTACAGAGAAACCCACAAGACGGTTGCATGATGCCCACCTGGAGACAGGCCCAGAGTAGCGGGAAGACAAACGCAGTCACCAAGCCGCAGAGTCGCGCTCGCCGTGAGCAGTAAGACTGAGGCGGAGACTAAGGGCGGTGTGAGTGGAGACTTCACGAGGACGCCGCAGGCTACCAAGCTAGCAAAGGAAGAGTCTGCACAGCGGCTAACGTGCTTGTGCATAATGACCATGGCATCAAGTAGGGGACACCTAACAGGCCAAGCTCTCTCCAGTCCCAGCATAGAAGGGATGCTGTGCAATTTTGCATTGTTGGTGAAGAGAGGAGTTTATTAAGAAAAAACAAGGTAAGCAAGAATATGAAACAAACACGGACTTCCAAAGCAAAGGAGTGTCTGAGTTATTTTTAAATTATACACTCGTCATATGACCTTGAGCGAGAACTTCACTTCTGTTGGCTTCAGTTCCACGTCTGTGGGACTGGGATTGAATTAAAGGCTTTCTGAAAGCCTCCAAAGGGTGAAATGCTATAATTATAGCATCTGCCTTCAATTCAGCAAGGTTTTATTGAGTCCTACCTACCCTGTCCACAATGTCTGCACTGGAAAATAAAGAATGAAAATGTGCGGCCTACAACCGCAAGGCACGAGACCTTCTGGAAGGTGCCCAATGTCACATGGTCCAAGCCCAGGGGCAAAGGCGGGTCCAAATGATAGATGCCAGGCGCTTTGGGAATAGAGGGGTCCACGGCCTCTTCAGAGGGAAGGGCTTACGTTAGGCATCTGGACTTAGG
This sequence comes from Tolypeutes matacus, assembly GCA_026826555.1. Lineage (NCBI taxonomy): Eukaryota > Metazoa > Chordata > Mammalia > Cingulata > Chlamyphoridae > Tolypeutes > Tolypeutes matacus. Next base: position 5,102,994 of record JAKSZT010020074.1, on the reverse strand, counting down.
ACCTGAGCAGGAAGTTAGAGGGGCAGCGCCCAAATCCCCGCCCACCCCACCCAGCCCCAGGCCACCCACGCAGGTTGCAGGAAGCCCTGGGGTCCAGCTCGCTGCCTGGGGAAGCGCCTCGCACCTCAGCGGCTGCCCTCAAGGAGACCCCCGTGCGCTCGGTGGAGAAGGCCAGGTTTTCAGGCACTGGTGATTGGTGGGCTCGCACGGGGCTGCCCTGTGCTGTCTCTCCTTGCTCGAGGTGGTTGTGAGCTCACGCTGAAGGTGAGCGTGCAGTCTGTGCAACAGCAGTGGTGACGAGCAGGGCGTCCCCAGGCCCCGTGTCTGCTGCTGTTGAGGGCCGGGTCGGCTCAGGGGCCCCCCCACCTGGCCCTCGGGGGTCCCCGCACAGCCGCAGGCACCGAGCTCCAGCCTGGCAGTCTGGAAGGGCACCTGTCCTCTGACGATCGCATTACGGCAGGTGAGCAATGAGCTCCGTCATTTCACAGGCCCTCTTTGGTGAGAATATGTGGCTAGTGACTTGCCAAAGATTTACCTAGAAATAAGCTGAAATTTAATATCAGAGACACTTTGAGTTAACCTCGTTCACAACTCAGTAATCACACAGTCATCAAACATAGCAAGGTGGGGAATCGGGAAAAATGCACTTACCTGCATTCTTTTGGTTTAAAAATGCATTTTAAAACATGAATCAAAAAAGGAAAAGAAATTGTGCAAAGTCTGTAGGCTCCACACAAGTCGCAAAGACAGCCTGCTGGTATCACACACCCTGTGAAGGACCCCAGGGGCCTCTGCAGACGTGGGACTCATGAGTCCCTCTGGAGATCCGTAGGATGTGGCAGGTTTTGGCCAGTCTGACCTGGCCTGCGGGCCCAGCAGCTCACGTGGGTCCACCTCCTGCCCTCTGAGACCCCACGGAGCCCACCAGATTCCAGGCTGAGTGCAGACGCCCACGAGGATGGGCTGGCACAAAATATCACGGCAACGACCCTTCGAGCCTGAATTTAATCCAAGACTTGGTCCTGATTCTGAAACCCCGAACAAAAATCTACCTTAAAGGAGCTAGATGAAACTGGAAACCAAGACTCCTTTGGGAGGGGCAGGTAGAGGGCCCTTTGGCAGCCTGCGTGCAATTATCTTTAAAACCAGGAGTTCAGCCACATTTGTTCAATATCAATTTGGTGAGCCAGCAGGGACTCGGGACAAATGGATCCCTGCAGAGGTCTAACTGCCCTACTCGCTAGAGAAGAAATTATGGTCATCGAGCTTTTTGTGGCCACTACACCCTCTTGATCTAAACAATCAGGCTTTTCCTACCTCATTGTCACTCCAGGCCCTAAAGGTAATTTAAGGCTTTAAAGAGAGAAACATTTCCAGCCCCAAGTCTGGACAAATGGCTGGCTGGTTGGGTCACCAGGGTAGAATTGGATCCAGAAGTTAGTTTGTTGGTTCAGGTCCCCTTAAACTGCTTCCAGAACAATCCCCCTTGGTTTGACCTCTCTACCATTTCCTCGTATTTGAGGAGGAGCATACTATTCTGTTTAGAGTTCAAGTCCCCACCTTAAGTCTGTCTGTTAAGTATACTCCTTAACCTTGAGTCTGTTGCTTGGATATATTCCTGAACCTTGAGTCTATCTGTTAATTATACTACTGAAAAGTAAAAAAAAAAAAAACCCACAGGAATTAGGAATTCAGGCTGGGCTTCTCGGGCAGGAGTTGGAACTGAATGGCCTCTTGGCCTGAGAGACAGCAGTATTTCATTATTTGGTAAATCCAGGACCCTCCTCGGAAGCTCTCATCATGTTGTATAGGAAAAAAGGAGGAGGAGGCAGAGGAAAAGGAAGAGGAGGAAATGGAGACTGCCAACCCTTGTCCAAGGGCTCGTTCAGCCATGAAAACCACAATGTAAAAATCAGGGTGCATCCCTTCTCTTGGCTTGACAGTACTTTGATTCTAATTTACTGCCCTGAACTAGAAAATCCAGAGCACCAAGAGACAGCCAGAAAGGTTTCCTCACGCCTTCCTTTGCTGTCAAACACAGAACCAATTTCTATCCAGAAGTGGCATGCACCGCTGCCCTCTGGATTCCCCAAGTGTCCAAACCTTCACGAGTCCAGGTAGGGCCTTTTCCAATGAACTTCCTGACACCAAGGACAGCAAAGGTGCCAGCAGTCCCTTTCCAGAACCTTTCCTAAAGCCTCCAAGCCTTCTCTGAGCTGGTTCTGGGACTTGGAGGGGAAGGGTGCAGTTTTCCTTTCCCTTATCTGCCACCCTTGACGAGCCATGGGCATTGCCTAGTCCATAAACACAGTCCAGTTCTGGGTGCCCTTAGGTTTCCCACAGTGAGAAATGATGAGGTCTGGAGTTGCCTGCAGCACTGTAGCCCTGCCCCAAGCATTTGTAAGTACTGCGCCCCCAAGCTAAAGTGCAAGGGCACCAGTCTGATGCCAAATGCTTCCATGCCAATGAATTAAAGAGGTCTTCACCCTAAAGCCTCCACGCTGTTTCCCTAAATTGCCTCCCTTCAAGGCCAGGATACATAACTCCAGTGTGAATCTGATAAAATGATCAACTCTCTCTCTAGAGAAACTGCACTTTCAGAGGGTTCTTGAATTCCCCGAAGCCCATGCCCTGATTCCTAGGGGCCAGTGGACGTAGGGTAATTACCAACTGCTACTCAGCCATGTTGCTTCTGGAAATGCTTACACCATCAAGCCCAGCAGCTGGGCTCTGAAATATTAGCAGCACTGATTCCTCTACAAAGCATCTGTCGCTCGCCTTGGTGCCAATTTGAACTTGAGATGGGAAGATGCCGTTCTCCTAGAGGGTAGAGAAACAGCCCTCCATGCTAGGACCTGGCATGGCACGTGGCATCACAAGAGGTTGTGCAATGGGCTACAAAGAATGTTGCCACAGATACTTGAGAATAAATCTAGATAGTCTCTTGCCAACTTATGAGCAGAGAGTTTCTTCAGGCTTGACATCATTGGAATTCTCAAGAACTACAAATATTTGCCATTTTTTATAAACATGACATCTGTAGTATTATAAAGTCAATGTACATAAGGTCTTGGTGGAACCTTTTTGCTTTAACACTAAATTTCATTCTATGATAAAAACTGTAGCTGGACCCCAACTGGTATGGTTTTAACAATAATTTTGTGTTATATTTGATACCAAGCAATGCAGCCAATTGCACAATAACTTAAGGCTCTGACAGCAAGAACACAATCAATAGGAAAAGGAAAGATAGACAGTGAGCCCGGAAAGTGAAAACAAGCAAGACGGAGAAACATGAACTCAGGCCCTGAGAAAAGTACAGAAAATAAGACATGAAGGGAAATTTTAAATATGGATTTATATATATAAATAGAGCGAGCATGAACTTTCTTCTAAGTCAAGGAAGGCTTGACACTCACAAGAACAAACGTGGCTTATCGCCCCCAAAACAAGCTCAGAAGCATCATTAAGCACTTAGAAGGATTTTCTAGGAGAATCAGTTTAACTTGTAATTTAAGGTGAAGTTTAGAATGGAAGAAAAGCTGACAACCAAAACTCCTTCTGCTTGATGGTATCAGATTTCATATCTTGCTAATGAAGACCATCTGGTTTTCTTTCCTTACGTATGCAATCTTTTGAGATATGACACTATTTGCTTCTGCTTAATTTTGTGATATTCTCTTTTCTCCCTTCACAGCTTTCTTTTCAAGCATGCTTCAGAGAACAAGATTCTCTGGAATATTGCTGAATTGCATGACTTCTGAGATTCTTAGGAAAACATTTCACTGTTCTTGCTCTGAAGAAATCTTTGAGGAGAGTTATGAGTAGAGCACTTTAAAAACAACAAATATGTATTTACCCAAGTGAATAGGAAGCCGGTTTGGTTTGGCCTGATGTCTTAGACAAGATTCTATGGTTCTAACACGTGTAGGTTAGAAGGCCCCAGGGGGCTGGAAATCCAGCTGGCCGGCAGAACATAGCAGATGTGAGAATTATGGCAGGGAATGACCAATGTCAAGAAAACCATGTGCATGGTGGGCAGAAGGGGCTGGGGTGGGGTGGTCCTGGCAAGTTTGGGGGACCAAGTAGGAATTGGTCTCTGTTCTCTATGGGGAAGCCTGTACCAAGATGGAGCTGGTGAGCTATGCCAGTTATGATGGCAAAGGCTTTAAACCTTTTTTTTTCACTCATTTCCTCGTCCAACCCACCTGTACTCTTGGCGGCCAGTTCTGTGTATCCATCCAGAGAACCAATGGATAACAAATTTAAGGAAAAACAGAAATCTAATTTAGATTAAAATCAACTTTCCACTTGATCTCTAGTTTGGTGTAATGAACACACAATGGAAAATATAAAAAAGGAGGGTAGGAAAACCTGAGAGACTGAATGGTATCTTTAGTTATCTTCCATTAGCCATTTCTCCCTTGTCAGGTGGCCCAAGTGGCTTTGGTGATAAAAGATTATAGCGACTTAGGGTTTTGTATTTTGTAAAGTTCAATTAATGTTGCTGAATAATTAGCTGTTATCTTACTTTTAATGTACGAGTAGTTTGGGGCTAACTGAAGACATGAACACATGGTTTTTGTCACTTATTTTATGGCAAAATATGTAGCGCTTTAATGCCAGGCTCTCACACACAATGGCAGGTCATTAATAAACAAGTGATGTTTAGAAATGGACTCCAATAGAAGAATTTAAGAAAACTAAAAAGATTTTAGAAGACTTAAAGAAGATGGGTGAATAGAATAATTTAAAAATAAAAGAAGAAAGAAAGAAAAAAAGAAGATGGAGGAAGCTGATGCATCTTCTGTGCCTGCCACTCCCTTTTAGGCTTTAAGTTATTTGGTTATTTTTGTTTTTGAATATAACCGGTCTAAAGGTAGGAGGAAATGGATTCAGATAACTCAGGGGAATATGTGTAGACTTCTTGTACTGGGTGTACATTCCACTTAACTTCTAACAGGAAAGTGTTTAGAAGATAAATTTGACTAAAGGACTGTTTTAGTTTGCCAAAGGGCTGCCAATGCAAAGTACCCGAAACGTGTCGGCTTTTATAAAGGTGGTTTGTTTGGGGAAAAAGCTTACAGTTCCAAGGCCATTGTATTAGTCAGCCAAACGGATGCTGAGGCAAGACACCAGAACTCTGTTGGCATTTATAAAGGGTATTTTTGGGGAGTAGAAGCTTACAGTTACTGGGCCAAAAAGCGTAAGTTACTTCCCTCACCAAAGTCTGTTGCCATGTGTTGGAGCAAGATGGCTGCCGATGTTCAGACTTCCTCTTCCTCTTAATCTCCATGGTCCCAGCTTCTTCCAATATCAGTGGTAGGCTGGGATAAGTCTCATCTGTTTCCTGGGGCTTGTTTCTCTCTGGGCTCAGCTGCTCTGCTCACTCCACAAGGCTAGCTATGAACCGCCAGGTGGACGGCTCTCTCTCTTCCCAGGGCCTCTGCTGTGTCTATGGAGCCGTCTCTATTCCTCTGTGCTCTTCTCCTGTGTGTTTACTTCCCAGGCTCCAGCTCAAAACTCCAACTAACTCCTGTGCCTTGTCATTTTCTGACATGGCCTAGTCAAAGCCTTAATCATTATTTAATCAAGTAAAAGTGAAACCCTTGAATTCAATACAATCTAACATGTCCAAACCAGTTCACAAACATAATCCAATATCTATTTTTGGAATGCATAAACAACATCAAGCTGCTACAGCCATGACAAGTTCAAACCAAGGCACCATCAGAGACGTTTTCTCACCAAAGTCAGCTACTGCTGATCCTGGCATTGCCATGTGGTGAAGCAAGATGGTGGCTGACCGCTGCCTGGTCGCTGCCCTCCCCTCCAGCATCCACTGTCTCTTGGAGCTCAGCTGTGAGCTACCAGGCACAGGCTTTTCTCTTTCGGGCGCTTCTGTCTTCCCAGTTCTTTTTCACATTGCAGAATCAAATACACCAGCTGCCTTTCACTCTGTCTGTCTGTCTGTGTGTCCATTTATATCAGACCCAGCAAGGGAGTGGAGACGAGGCTAGTCCAATCCAAAGTTCTAAAGAGATCTTAGAAAATAATTTAATCAAAGGTCCTTCAGTTGAATTTAATGCTGCAAAGGGTATCACATCCAGAAGAAAAGTGTAGTTTACAAGCATAATCTTTCTTTTTGGGAGTCACAAAATAAGCTCAAACTGCCACAGGAACTATGTAATCATCTAGTTAAAATATTTGTCCTGGGAAGGTCTTTTACCATCATGATCAATTGAAATTTATGAAGCATCAGGAGGATGCATGGAGAACTAGGAGAGAGTTCAGATCAGGATTCTAACTTGGGCTTCCTGGCCACCCCTGCTCTCCTCTTCCCACCTTTCGCCATCTGGCCCTCGCAGGGCCACCCAGTGAGTTAGCCTCAGCTGATCCGGTAACCAGCAGACAGCCCGCAGCTGAGACAACGAGACCTCAGTTTCCTGGAGTCCATGGGCACTGAAGATGTACAATCTTATATCCTCATGATCTGAGGCAATTGTGGCTCTTCTCACAAAATTCATCAATCTGGGAAAAGTAAACCCCTCGCCTTGGTGCCCAGCATCCAGAGTCAATGGGAATCACAGGATACAATTTCGGTAGGTCAGGGTTTGGGGCATGTAGGGTGTGGTAGGATTGGGGGGGTCCTGGGTGATGCTTGCACAGCTGGTTGGGAGCCCCACTTTGAGAACCGCTGGTCTATCAGTCAATCCATTCTCCATGTCCACCCTGCCAAGGTGACATTTCCCAGGCAGGCTGGAATCCTGCAGGATGCCACCGCAGCCTGCCTCAGGGACGGACTCTTGGCGAGTGCCACCATAGCTAAAATGATGCCCTGTACTTATTTTGATGATGGCATGACATCATCTCTCAAATCTCAACAATATTCTTTCTCTCGGAGAGATTCATTTTTGAAATGAGAAGTGACTCTCTCATCAGCATTCTAATGGATTTGTTCTCACTCAGTGATGTTGGTACGATTTAACTCTTGTTCTCTCTGTCCCGCATGCCCAATCCTGCCCTTTCTAACACCTGTCATGGGGAGAAGGAGGCAGCTTTCTTATTCTCAGGGAGAGCTTGTTGCAAAGGCATTTGAAGGAAGAAAAGCATGTGAGTGATAATCTGTCCACCATTCTAGAGTTCACTCCCTGGGCCAAGAACTTACCCACGGCAGCACTGGACTCTTTTCTATGGGAACTTTCTACCAATTCAAATTTCAATTCATTTCCATTCTGCACATCTAAAATATTGGCTCTTTGTGTTAATTTTGCATGTGTACCATGAAATGAAAGGTTTACCCTGTGCTGGAAAAGAAGATTTATCATTAGGAACTTTTTTTTCCTGCAATGCCTACTACCATTCACAATTAAACCACCCAGAAATGCCAAACACAAAAATAAAATAAAATAAAACAAATACATAAACAACCTGTTTTAGAAGCTAAAGACCCTGCATAATCCTTCTAGTCAAGACTCTTGGTTGTAAAGAGAGTGATCAACTCAAGCTCACAAGCGTGGGTGGAATTTCCAGCCCACCTGTTCCATCGTCTCAGCACGTCCACTTTTCTGAACCCTTGATCCGCTCCTCCACGGCCTGCGGTGGCACTGCCAGCCTTTCCGCCTCGCTTGGAGTGGGCACAGCCCTCCCTGCTCCCAGGAGCCGCCGTGCAGCAGTGCACACCGCCTCGGGGCACACTCTGCCCCAGGATGGCGCCCGCACAGCGACAAGGGCTCTTCTCCCGCCCTCGTGGCCCCTTCCAGCCCCTGCGGCCCGTGGAGCTCGGGCCTCCTGTCCTGCTGTGATTTGACTGGAACCCCAGAGAGACGTGCTCAAGCGCGAACTCCTGCTCCCCGGAAGGGACCTGCTTCGGAACTTGGTGTGTTGAGGATGTGGCTAGTTACCAGGAGGCTGAACAGGCGGGGAGCGGGCCCTGACCCGAGACGGGGGACACAGAGAGGAGACGGCCGTGGGGGGGAGGCAACCACTGGGTTTGCCGCACTCCCCGTGGGTCGCCGGCCACTGCCAGACCCCAGCAGGGGGCCCTGCCCAGGCCTTGACTTTGGACGTTCCGGCCAGAACTGGTGGAGAGTAGATTTCTGTCCTGCGCCGTCTCGTCTGTGATAACAGCGAACGAGGGCAGGCCCCTCAGGCCACCGGCCCTCCCTCCCCTGGAAGGCCTGCACATGGCCCACCAAGGTAGGCCGGGCGTGGCCCCTGCTATGTGGCCAGGTGGCCAGGGGGCCAGACCCCGAGGGGCACCTTCAAGCAAGGTGGGGGTGCCAGCCCCCCGCTCCACCTGTGCAGGGCAGTCTGAGGGCTCGAGGTCTGTGTGGAGATGAGTGTGCAGGGAACGGACCGGAGAGTGTTCTGGGGATCAACCCCGTGAAGGAGAACAGAAGGAAGCAAGCTCTGCTGCAGTCCCAACAGCGGTGTGAGCTGGCCTCAGGGGCTCTGGAGCTGGCATGGCATCTTAGAGTTGTCCCCAGTGAGGGCAGGGGGCAAGCCTTTGTCCCACTGCATTAACCAGCCCTAGGATGAGGAGTGAAGAGGGATGACCTTGAACGGGCTGTGACCTCAACTGAGGGTCATCTTCAGACTGATTTCCTGAAAGCTGGGGATATGCTCTCTTCCTGGGGGAGGGTTCTGGGCAGGACCCCAAAGCATGTCCTCTGCACAGAAATCAATTACCGAAGAGCTATAGTTATTTTTACTACCATTGATAAAATACTATGGCCATGTACACTTTACTATGCATCAACCGCATTGACTGATGCATTTTTCCTGACTACCGCACATGCATCTTTACTTTACAGATTTATAAAAAGTGAAGCTTGGGGAGTTGGAACAAATTCCTTGTATTTGCAAAACCATCACTCGTGTGATGTTTGATGTTTACACTAATACCAAAAGTTTGATATTTGAGTAACTTTTAAATGATGAAAAGCCGCACAGCCTGACTTCAAGTAAAGAGTGCTTCCCACTCTGCCGCAGATGCTTTTCATATGTTAAATAAGATGAGGGATTTAAAAATAATAAGGGTATAACATCACAATTCCCCTCTGGAATGTGTGAGTGAAGTTTTTCAACCTCTCCGTTACAGCTCTGATCTTCTATACCCAGGGATAATTATAAGAATTAACATCCAAGAAAGAGGTCAATCTCCGAATAAGAAAAGAAATTATTTTTAAAGTGAGGGTTCTTGACAGTTCTTGTGGGGAGGCATGTCTCCAAATTCTGAAATGAAATCTTCTCTGATCACTAAACTTAAAAATCAGCGCTCAGCTTTTGTCTGGAGGCAGCCGCCCAGTCGACCACGACGTGTGCTGACAAGTACATGCGGGAGCCGTGGAGGAAGAAGCAGTCAGATGCGAGGTGCTCCACCACAGCTGTCTGCGGGCCACAGGCCCCACCCCACCGTGCCCCATAAAGCTGGTGGACACGAGGCCAAGCAAGGCTGTGCCATCTACAGAATTCCTAAGGGACACACCCGGCCCCTGAGGGCGCAAGCTCTGGTGACCCTGCTCCCGTAGAGTCAACCAGCAGGAGTCTGCGAGGAGCCTCCAGCCTGTCCCCAAGGAGTGTGCTGGGCACCACTCAGAGCCCTAAATCTTACTGGGCTGGTGAGGAATCCATGTACAAATTCTTCGGGCTATCCTCCTTGATCGACCCCCACAGAACAGTTCTCGAAACACCAGACTTATCAAGTGCACACAGTCAAGTGGAGTTGTATTTGGTCATTAACAAGGAAGCTAGCAGGAGGGCAAGACTGGGTCAGAGAGAAGAGGAGAACTGGGCCTGTACACAGCCAGCAGGGAGAAGATGGGATTCCGAGATGAGACTGCCAAATTAGACACAATCTGGTTGCTGTCTGCTGCACAGCTAGGCATGGCTTGGGGTGTTCTTTCCTACTGGACAGGGGAATAATGGCTGTAGCTTACCAGCTTCTCTAAGCCAAGCTCCTTCTTTACAGACTGGCGAAATAGCTGAGTCCCCATCATTAGCTAAAGGCCAGTGGGAAAAATTACATTCTAGGTGTCAGGTGGCTGTTAAGCAGGTTTGTTAGACAAGCTCTATGGCCTTTAAATGCCATCCAGCCATCGTTTTGCCTTATTTTCATGTTTTGGATAATTTTTTTAAATAAGCTTTCTATTTTAGAACAGTTTTAGATTTACCAAAAAGTTGCAAAGGTAGTGCTGAGCTGCCATATGCTGCAGACCCAGTTTCCCCTATTACTAACATCTTACGCTGGTAGGAGACATTTCTTACAACTAATGAACCAATATAGACGCGCCTTTACTGACCAAACCCCTGCTCTGTTCAGGTCTCTTCAGTTTCCCCCCATGTCCTTTTCTGTGCCAGGATCCCATCCAGGACCCCACAGGACATCTCTTCTCCCAGACTCCCCTTGGCCGTGCGTTTCCTAGCCGTACCTTGTTTCTGATGGCCTCGGCAGGTGTGAGCAGGACGGCTCAGGTATTTTGTGGATATACACGCCTCACTTGGGATCTGTCTGAGGTTTTCCTCATGAGCAAGCTGGGGTTGTGGGTTTCGAGAAGGAAGACCACAGAGGTCAAGGGCTGCTTTCTTCATATCACACCCCGGGGAAGATGCTCCCCTGGCTGAGGCCGCTCGGCCACGGGGCAGTGGCTCTTCCACCCCTTTCCGCCGTGTGCTCTTGGGAGGGAAGCCACCCTGTGCAGCCCCAAGGGGAGTGCTGAGCTCCACCTCCTTGAAGGCAGAGATCTACATAAACTGGGAGCTGTGTCTCATCTGCCCATTTTATTGGTGCAATCACTTATTTATATCTGTATCTAATTGTTTTATACTATTTTATACTGTAATCGGATCCACTTTATTTCTGTTGTTTGCTTTCTCCCAGAGTCGGCCCTTGTGTCTGACACACCCTTGTCGTGGTCGGCTCTTTTTTTTTCTTGAGGGCTTTCTTACTTTCTCGTGCTACAAGATGCTCCAGGCTCATATTGTACATTTCTTGCCCCAATCCTGGGTTTTGGATAATTTTTCAAATCACAAAGAAAATATCCAACTGATGGCCACCTGCCTTTTCTGCATGGCAGCCAAAACATTTTGTGGAAAATCCCCAGCCACTGAAATTTTTAGCCTCCAGTTCTTAGTTCTCGGCACACAAAGGAGGAACAATGGCCACCAGTGGGCCCAGGTGAAGGAAGACCATCTGCTTTGCACAGGCTGATGGATGGCAGCGCTGATTCCAGGAAGGTCCAATCTCCAGGAGGAACGACATGCTGCCATGTCTAGCATTCCCTTCTAAGGTAGCCAGGATTTCTTTAACAATGAGCCACCATTACAAAACTCACTGTGGAGAAGCAGCGTGCTCATCGCTGAACCGACCCAGGCACAGAAAGTCTGCAGAAAAGTTCCCCTCTCAGAAGGTTCTCTTTCCTTCCAAGTCTCGTCTATGAGTCTCCTAACTAAAGCTTTAACTGTTGCTTTTTCTTACCACTAGGGCAATTTTGATTAAAGTAGAATATTCAATCCCCAAAATAACTATTCTTAAAACAACTGGTCAAATATGTATGTAGCTAAGCATATTAAGAGATCTTGCTTTACAACTCATCTAAATGGGCTGCAATGCCACTGTCACCATCTGGAGATGCTCAATATCCAACAGAAGCAAAAGGTTCTCATGGGAATGTAGATACAGAGAGAAGGAGAAGAAGGAAAGGGAGAAGGAAAAGGAGGAAAAGGCAAAGGAGAAAAGGATGAAAGAGAAGAAGAGGAAGGGGAGGAAAGTGGGAAGAAAATAAAATTTCTATAAATTATGAACGGATTGGTGAGTAAAATAAGCAAAGCATCCCATCAATTCAGGACTTGCATGGAGGAGAGGATGCCTGGCAGTTGGTCCTTCAGCTCACCCTCCATTAACCCCAGGTCCTGGCGAGAAGAGCTCTCCACAAGCTGCTCTGTGCTGTGTGGCCATGGACTTCTTGGGGGCCGGGGGCCGCTCCCCACTGTGTCGACATGGCTAGGCAGCATCAGGCCTTAGCTTCGGATGCAATGGGACTCCCTAGTGAGGCTCAGATGCCATCCATAGACCTCGGCTCCCTCAGCTACAACTTGAAGTAGCTCTCCTGAGAAATTCACCAGGGTCCCAAGGCTACCTCAACAGTGAAGTAAAGCAATACGACATATAATCCTATTGCTTGGTTATCTTAGTGTTTGCTAATTATGTGTCCAATACTGTTTCTTCCCGCTAGGCTGTGAGTCCTGAGGGACTATGGAAATAAACAAATACCACCCAAATGAGAACAAACAGAGTTTATTTATTCAGATCCTGCTACAGCAAGGGAGTTAGTCACCATTAATTGCATTTGAGACTGGAGGCTGGCAGAGGAGTGGGAATGCTTTACAGTGGAAAAAAGGAACATTTCAGGATGTTCTGCTTGGAGATTGCTGGCCTAGAAAAGCTGGGGATGGGCTGATGAGAAGTAAGCCAGCTGACGTGATTGCTTGGAGAGCATTTTCCACTTTCCCTGGTTGGTCCTGAGTTGGAAGCAGGGGCAAAAAAAAAATAGATCATTGGGGGTCACCAAGCAAGTCCTGCCTGCTCTGGACTGATTCAGCAGAGCCTGTGGTCCGGCTCCTGGGCTGGTGGCTGCAGAGGCTGATGGTCTGAGTTCCCTGGGCACATAGGATCTGGCTATTGTCCATTTGTATAGTCAGTGTCTCAGTCTCCATTGCTAGTCATTCTCTTGCTTGCAAGAAGTTGACCAGTTCAAGGAAGGCTGGAGATCCAGATCTTCACCATTTGGGGATTGCTAATGGGCTCCATGCCCAGCTGTATCGTAGCTCTTCCTGACTTTTTGTAGTTATATTATCATGATAATTACCTGACGAGTGACATACGGAAGCATTTAAGATGGTTTAGAGTGCAATGGACAAGCATCATGACCACCATGACAAACCAAGAGCAATTAATAGTCCTTTAGAGGTCTTAACCAGAAGCCCCGATTGCTCAGCCCAGACCCAAAGAACAATACCCACGTCATGAGGATCAATCTCAGAGACCCAAGTAGCTTCTTCCTCAGGAAGAGTCCGTTCTACCTGGCCGATTGTGCTGGTCCAAGCAGAGCAAGAGCCATTAGCCATGGCACAGAGCCACCAGGGCCAGCCACCAGGAAATCCTCATGCCTGAGAGTGGGTCTGACCTGTATGTACTTCTGTCTAGTGCTGCAGGGATGTTGTTAGTAACTCCAGACAGACTTCTGAGGTAGGTTCCTCAAATTCTCTTCTATTTGTGTGATTCCCACTGCTGGGAACAATGCTCTAATTGTTCAAATAAACAATGAGTCAACACTTTCCCCAGACAGAGTGCTTGACTAGTCAAGGGTGGCATCATTTTGGAGCTCATGGCTGGTTTATAGAATTATAAACAATATTTTATTATATAGATAATTGTAATAATAAATTATCTTAGCTCCAGCCTTGGAGATTTGTACAACTAAGTCTCTGTGTACAGAAAAGCCTCAGAATACTATTCCTAAAGTATATGAGGTCTTAATCTAAGGCAAACAGGACTAGACGTCCTTGCCATGAAGGACATAGTGTCCAGAAGGGCACAAGGAGTTCCAGGAAAAAATAAGTTGTTATGGCATAAACCTGGAGTCAGGGCCTCATTTAACTGGGTTCCATATTTATGGTCACTATTAGTCTCTTCCAGGTGACAAGTATTTGTCCCATCACCCTATGAAGTTTGTTGAATTCAAATTTAGAATTGATTGGTCTGATCATGAGATTGTAATCATTGGTTCTTTCTCTGAGGGAGAGGGCACTAGCAAAGTCACAAGTTGATCTGGTTAAAGTCACTTATCCCTTGTAACTCCCTATGGTCTCATTTGATGCAATAAGCATTTTCAAAGGTTTTGGTCCTGGGGGTCTGTTGAGAGCTGGCATATCCAGCAGTACATCCTATTGAGGGCAGAGGCTACTTTAAGACCATCTAAGAATGGCTTTAGAATAAGTATGTTCTGACTTACAATCATGATAAGGAGAGAGGAAAAGAGTTAAGAGCAACTGGTAGATGACAACTATCAGTCTACAGAGAATAAGAAGAATGACTCTAAGCAAGCACATAAAAGGCAAAGTACACATCAAACAGGGGTATTAGTCCAAGGTCTTGGTGGAAGCTGACCATGATCTGAGGTCCTCAGATTAGTCAGAAGGTCTTAGGTCAGTATCCAAGTCCAAAGATCGGCTGCTTCTAGAGAACCTCTGAGAATGCACAGTTTGACGTCCTCTGTTCCTGCTGGAGTAGTCTTCCAGTTGGGTGGAATTTGGAATTGCTAGTTGTGGTATATGAACTCGAAGATTGACTCTCAAGAGTTTAACTGCTGCATGCTTTATCAACACCACCTGTTACAGTCCCTTCCATTGAGGTAAAGTGCCATTTTCTCTGACGTCCCTTCTAATAGATAAATTCTCCTACTTGAAGACCATGAAGACATCTTCAGGAAGATGATGTGGAAAGCTGGCCTTAACCCGTGGTGACTGGGCTGAGTACCTGAGTCCCCTGCAATATTTTGCCATGTGTGCATGCAGCAGAGTAGAGTCTTACCACCAACAATTCATAGAAGAATAAATGGTGTGTCCCCGAAGGAGTGTACCACATGCCCGTAAGGACTAGTGGGAATACCTTTGGCCAAGGGGGTTCAAGAATTTCTGGAAGTTTTTCTAATTTTAAATTAAGATAATATTGCTTTTTTCAGCCTTTCCAGAAGATTGTGGGAGATAAGGACAGTGTAGCTTTTGAGTAAGTGTAAACACCTTTCAGAGGTATTTTATGTTTATTGTAAAGCTGGTGTCTTGGTTACCTCATATAAAAGTCAATATGCCCCCAATTGGAAACAGGAAATCAAGCAACTTCTAAGGGTTATAGATATTTAGCAAGGAAATGCTTCAACCCATCATGGAAATAGACATACAATAACTAATGCACTCCAATCCCATGGAGGGTGGAAGCTGGATAAAGACATCTGCAGGTGCTCAACAGACCCTTGAGCCCTTGGTTCCTGGCCATGCCCCACCTTTACAGTTTTCCCAGGATAATCTTGTTATAGGTGACACTTGACCCAACAATAGCCCCAATTATCTTTTTAAAGTTTTCCCAACTTCAAGATTAACTTAGGATAAGTAACCAATTTGTCAGTACCATGATGCACAGTTTTATAAAGAAACTTGCTGATATCTACTTGAAATCATCTGCAGCCGTCCTAGGAGCATTAGACAATATCTGAGTGAAGGGCATGACCAGGTTTTTCCCATTCTTCCCGTACAAATCAAGGGCTTTTACTGTCTCTTTGAATTCCTCCAGGGATTTATCCTTGGGGCCTGTAAGCAGGTTAAGGCTGCTTGTTTGGCATAATGATATGCTAGATCGTTTCCTTTAGCTCTCATTGTATCTCCTCTTGTGTGGAACTCAACCTTGATAAGAACCACCTCTTTAGGAAGTTGGGGTGCATCTAAAAGTTCCTTAACTTGTTTTCCACTTTTGGTGGGGATTCCTGCACAAGTGAGAAACTTTCTTTGTTTCCAGAGTTTCCCAAAGTCATGTACTACACAGAAAACCACACCTGCTTTCTTTATATGTTTACTCTCTGGCCTCTCGCTAGTTGACAAGCTCTACAAAGAAAAATAAGTCCTGTCATTTGGGCTGATTTTGCCTAAGGAAAAGGACTATATTCTAAAGAAGGGCTTAAATTAGAAATAGCATATCCTAGAGGAAAACCTCCATTTTCAGTCTTGAGATATAATCCATCTCCAAATAAGTGCATGAGGGTTTTCAATGGGATTCTATAATAAATCTAGGCAAGTTAGAAAATTTCCCTAATGAGGGAAGATCATCTTTAGGTTCCCCTTCTTCTGGTGGTGGCACCAGTTGCCCTGAAACAAGGATGAGCCCGAGAACCAGGCGAGAGAGAGCCTAGAGTGCACAATGGGTATCTCATGGTTCCTGTGAAGATAAGTTTTAGCCCCAAGGGCTAGCCCAAAGCTCTCATACACAGATGGACAAATGCGTTTTTTGTAGTTAGGGAGGCTTAGGGAAGGAGACTGTTGAAGAGCCTTCCTCAGTTTATAGAATGTCTGCTAACATTTGGGCTCCAAAAGAGGTGCCACAATCTCAGAAAAAATAGGCACTCCGTGCCTGCACTATGCAATTAAATGGATAAATCCTCCAATTTTTGTTTCTTTAAGTATCTAGGATAATTCTGGGTTGTTGTTTGTTTATTAGGAGAGTGTTTTTCCCTCCTTATATATATAGGTCATTCTCTAAATAATGGACTGCATTTTAGCAAAAGTGTAATTTATCTTTTGACACTTCATATCCCTTTTCTGCTAATATTAGAGAAAATAAACGGAATCCATTTTACAGGCTTCTGTGTTCTCTGAACAAAGTTGAAGATCATCTCTGTATAGCATCAGAACTGACGCACAAGAAAAATTTCATCTTTAAGTCTTGATTGAAGACCATGGGGGAAATAGGAGGGGTTTCAGTGAACCCTGAGACATTCCTGTCCAGGTGCATTGTTGTCCTCTCCAGAAGGCAAAAAAGGCTTGACTCTCCTGACCTAGAGCATGCTGAAAAGTTTTGGCAGAGCAAAGACCCACTACAGGGAAGCAAGTGGCTTTGGGAGGAACTGATAACAGTGAGATATTTGTGCCAAGTGCTACTGGAAGCAAGGGAATAATAATTTTGTTGAACAAAACAGTGTCCTCATCTGTTTGGCTTCTTTACTAGGAGTGCTACCAAGTTAGTGTAGGGTGTAAGAAGAGCTGTGGGTACAAGGCTAGTATTGAGTCCTTCCTTCGTTTCTGGCCTCAAGACAAATTGGGGACGCTTGGGTAATGGTTTGGTAGGATCTAGCTGAACTTTTGTAGATTCTGCTCCAAGTATTTTGTCTATGTCAGTAGAATTTTTAGACATAGTGTCAGGTATGGGGTAAAGTTTTTATCTGCAATACACATCAAATATAATGGACAAGGCAAAATATATCCAGAGCCAGATGCAACTTGATTATGAGTAGAGAAGTTTTACAGAACCTCAGAAGTAGTTCTGCTGGAAATTTAATATTAAAATTCCACTTGAAAATAAAGTGGCTCCCTATTAAATTTGCAGGGCTGGTGTCACAGAGCAAGAAGGAATATTTTTTAGTTAAGAGCGAGCTGGGAGGTTGTGAGAAACGGGGAGTTATTTGAAATGGCTGCCATCTGTGTGGTCCGTCTCCTTTGAGGAAGAAGCTGAGCAAGGTTGGAGCAGTTTAACACAGAAAGGGCAGCACCTGCGTCTGCCAGAATTGAAGACGTTGAACATCCACAGCTAATTTGCCCCGAGTGTTTAAGGGTGAAGACACTGGGTGCTTTTTCCTTCCTCATAACACCCACATTTCTTTGTCTTGTATATTTTTCCACAATATTTACAAGTGTCCTTCATCATCAGGTGGTCAGCTGGGAAGCGGCCACCAACGCCTTGACCTGCAGGCCACAAGTTTATTTGGGTACGGCCTCATCTTTGATCTGAAGCCTTGTGAAATGTGTTGTCAAGTGCTGAAATTCAGGTAAAGGGGCTGTTAACCACTCTAATTTCTGTTTTTTTTTTTTAATTAGATGCCCAATTGGGGGTTTAACTCCACTGACAAACTAAGCTGAAAAGGCTGCTCGTACACCTGCACCTTCTTCAAGTCCCAGATGATGCTGGCAGGTACGCTCTACCTGTGCGAAAGCCTTGTTTCATCTCCTTTAACTTAGTATGATTAAACTATAGTCCACTCAATATTTAGTGGAAACACTTCAAGTATGGCTTTCAAGAAACTTGCTCTAATTTTTCAGGCCTTTTTTTTCCTTTTTTCTGGTCCTCAAGGATTTTTGGAAAGAGGAATATTGCATTTCTTCCTCTGTGTCAGTCCAGTCAGCTTTCCCATCCAGGGCTTAGCATTTGAGGGTCTGACCAACATGCACACAAATTAATATATTTCAAGTAATCTTGGGTCTTATAAAACCCAGAGAATTCTAAGTTCTCTGAATGGTTTCTGGTCTTGTCTAGGTTTAGGGATATCCTTAATTATAGCTCTTAATTTCACTTGAGTTCAAAGTTTAAAGCCTACATTTCCCTGCACCTGGGTCAGGCACCTGATATTTGGTGGGTTTAGGAGAGTTTGAGAGGAAAGGTAGGAGATAGGAGCAAGTGAACAGGAGGGAATCATCAGCAGAAAGAGAAAAATCAGGACAATGGGGAGAGGGAAAGCAGGATATGGGGAGGCGATTGGAGGCCAAAGGAGGGAAGGGTTTACTAGGAATGTTAGTGTAGTTTGTTGCCACTCAAATTCATCAAATTGCTCATTAGCTTCAGCCAAAGAACACTTTAGTGAAACAATTTTGATTCAGAATTTTGATTGGATGCTTCTACATTACAATCAAAGACTCCCGTCCATTGGGCTTGAGAATTTCCATTCCCTGTCTTTTCTAAGGCACCTTGTGAATGAATGATTTTGCCCTCGGTGGCCGAGAGCCTCGCCATCCATGGTGAAGTCATGCCATATTAAAAGGTGGCTTCAAGAAGGAGGATTGTGATGAGAGTACACACAAAAGGCAGCCACGGGTCAATATGCAATGCTTGGGGACCTCACGCCTCATCCCCAGCAGGCGGAAAGCCAGAGAGAATGTTGTGTGTGGATGAAAGCCAAGCTCTTGGGACAGAAATTGAGATGGAAGGAGAACCTGGGCCGCCTTTATTGGTGACCCACAGCAAGGTCTATCCAAGTGGACGCTGATCTGGTGGGAACTGCAAACTCACGGGTCTGTGAGGCCAACTCCAACAAAAGGCTTCCATGGCCCACGTCTGGGTTCCACCCTGGGATTCAACTTCCTATGAAAACCAAGACCTTTAGAAGCACAACACAAAACAGTAATCTGAAAGATACACAAAGGAATGACCAGATTCCACCAAGGATGACAAACAGACTGGAAACAAAACAAAACCTGGAAACCAAACGTAGAACAAACAGCTGAGGAACTCAACGCAAGGAAAGCGGAGTTTAAAGCCGGTGTTGGTTTAGCACATTGGTGTGGACTTGACAAGCCATGGGCAGCAGAGCCTCTGTGGGTTCCACACCTGACCGAAGGTTGGGATCCATGGCCACAGGTCTTGTGGAGCCTCTAGGGTAACTGTGGAAGTAAAGGAAGAACACCCAAAGGAGAACAAGTCGGAGCTCGCTCCAACAAGGGAGTAGGCCACCATCACCTGCTTTTGGCAGAGACTCAAAGGCAGGTAGAAGAGTGGGAAAGCGCTAGTGTGGGAAACAAGGCAGCTGGAGGTGCTCTCTGATGGGAGGAGGCTGCAGGTGGGCCGACCCCAAACAGGGATCCTAGGGGATTGGTAAGGGGTGCACATTTGGCTTTCTCTGTGTGGTCCTAAGTTGGACACAGATGCAAAAATTAAGTAGCTGTCCATTACCAATCAAGTCCTGGCTATTTTGGGTGGATTGTTATGGGTTTTATGGTTTGACTTCCTGGATTTGCTGCAGAGATCAAGGGCCTGGGCATTGTCCATTTGCATATCAATTCTCTCTGGGCAAATCCTAATGTCCTGTTTTAATCCTTCCCACAGGGGCTAGCCGAGGCTGGTAAAGAACAGATGCTCCACAAACATTTGAGGAGGAAGAAAGGAGGGAGGGAAACGCAAGGCCAGGCAGCACGAGCCTTGTTCAGGTGGTCTGGCAAGGGCTTCGTCCACATCCTAGGAAATGTGGTGGCGTCCCTCCACCAGGCCTCAGGACACACACCGCCAGTGGGCACTGCTTGGCCGCGCTTGTGAGCCACAGAAGCTTCCCGAACGGTGAGCAGCAGCCCCGAAGGAGGTGCCTGAATCAACCTAGCCATCTGGCAGTCACGTGCAAATGCTGAAGGTGACAAGGACTCGCCAAACAACCTCAGCCTCCAGGCGGACAGATGGTCTCCTGGCTGGTGTCCTGTGGGACCAACTGTTCAAGGTCGTTCCAACCCCACACCCCTGTATCACCAGCAGCGACAGAGAGAAGTGGCTCTTGCTTCTGGATGGAGACTTGGCATTGCTTTCGTAGGCACCCAAGGAAGACAGGAACTTCCAGACCTTCAGGACAATTCCTTGACTTCACACCTGTAGCTGCACGTACACACACACACACACACACCTGTACCCACATACACAGATTCCTGTACCTGCACACACACCTGTACCTGCACACACACACCTGCACACACACCTGTACCTGCACACACACACATGCAGCTGCACATACTCACATACCTGTTCCTGCACACACCGTGCACACACATGTACATGCACCCTCACAAGATCCAGAGAGAACTTAAATATGTTTTAACATGACCTGAAGAAAAAGAGATACGGTCTCTAAAAAGGAAGGAAATCTGTGCCCAGGGTCTTTGTCAGAGGCCCAGTTAAGTTGAAAGGCTGCCAAGAGAGGTTAGCAAAGAAACAAATTGCATGTTAATTTCAGGTTAACATTTACATCAGTCCCAGCTTCATGGGGCAAGGGTCTGAGAAAGAGGAAGTGGTGGAAGAAAATTAATCATGCTAATTGGAAACGGACAGGCACTGGGCGCACATCCCCTTGAGCCAGGTGTCCCTGGCCCTGTCGTTAGGGGGCAAGTTTCCACCGTCCATCTGAGAGGAGCCGGCCCCAGTGCAGGGTCCTGCCGCCCACTGCAAACGCGCCTGCCCCGTGGCAGCCAGTCCACACCACACGTCTCTGTGATGCCATTCAGAGCCTGTCAGTGTTCACGCCTCTGACAGATTCACCTCCGTGCCCCACGCCCCGGTCGTGGCTCTACCATAAGTTGGGGCATCTTTGCAGATGTTGTCTTCCAAGGCCTGCGGGTCCAGGGAAACTGGGAAAACTGCCTGTGTTAGTCAGCCAAAGGGGCGCTAATGTGAAATCCCAAAAATGGGTTGGTCTTTGTTTGGGGTAGAAGTCCACAGATACCAGGCCATAAAGCGTAAGTTTCTTCCCTCACCAAAGTCCATTGCCACGTGTCGGAGCAAGACAGCTGCCGACGTTTGCCAGGGTTCAGGCTTCTGGGGTTCCTCTCTTCCCGGGGCTGCGTTTCTCTCCGGGCTCAGCTCCTGTTTCCTCCACAAGGTCAGCTGTAGACGATCAGGGAACGGCTCGCTAGTCTTCTAGGGCCTTCTCTCCAACACAAAACTCCATCATCAAAACTCCAACTTCAGAACTGCTTCAACTCTGTTCTTGCCTTGCCTTTTATATTAGATTCCCCACCCACCAAGGAGTGGGGCTCGATGTCCTACTGAGGTGGCCCAGTTAACGCCCTAATCATAACCTAATCCCGCCCAGATTAACGGATCAGTTTACAAGCATGATCCAATATAGATTTTTGGAATTCGTAATCACATCAAACTGCCAAACGGCCATGCTGCCCATGGCACGGAGCAGAAGAGGCCCAAGTCGGCGCCAGCCCCCCGTCCTGAGCAGCCCGGTTCGCCAAGCACCGCACACGTGCACGCACACTCGAGACGGACTGCGGTTTCTTCCAGACGCTGTCTTGTCCACAGCACTCCCACCGACTTTGAAAGAACAGGAAGGGCTTCTTTTCCTTTTCAACGACCCTGGCAGGGAAAATTTTCTCCCAGGCAGGTGAGCGACGTGAGGTGGGTCATAGAAAGATACAAATCCTGAAGATTCACCCTGAGAAATAAGGTGTGAGCTACTGCGGGAAAAAAGAATTCAGGACAAAAAGGCCCAATGAAAGCAGCTGGGTTTCTGGAGCAAGTCCTTAGAGAAAAGCAAACTTTCTGAACTGCTTCCCATGACCCCCAGAGGACTACTTTCTAATCACTAATGTTCTGAACAAAAAATGATTATAGTTTTGGTGATGGAAGGTCTTTCTCAGACATTTAATGAATGGGAGGGATGGGCCCTTCTTTCTCCCATCTTTTCCCAAATTAGTGATTTATTCCCCAGAGATGGAAATTGACTTCCCCAAAATTACCAAACTGGAAGATGCCTCTGGTCTTTATCTCTCAGACAAGGCGTTTAATGCACTTGGCCCGCAGTGACTGCCCCAGGGTCACTCCTCTCCGCTGTCCACATCCTCCTCTTTCCAGGGTGCTGTGGGCTGGGGGTGACTTGCCCACGTGGCCGGCAGGCAGGACCGAGGCCCAGCAGCAGGCCCAGTTCCCCACTGCACTTGCGTTTGTTTCATGTCCTATTGCTCGACTTGACAACTGTTTAACATATCCTAGGAGCTGGCGTAGGAATTGCCCGAGAGTCACCGTCACTCACTGAGTTTATAGACAGGTTTCAAGCCACATGGCTGGTGGGCTTCTGTGAACAGAAGCAAAGCAGTAGACACGGCTTTCGCACAAGCTCCTTTCCTCCTTGCTGTTTGGTCATCGTGACGCATCGAGGAGAAAGGGAGGCAGCGAGGACACAGCAACGGCCCCAAGGCGTCGGACCCACTCAGGGTCAAGGCAGAGTGCCAGGATCTGAGCCAGATCTCTCCATTCCAAAGATAAGATCCTTTCCATTACACCAGCACTTCCTAACACCAGGCTTTGGGCCTGGGCCAGTTCAAAATTAAGTTATAACCTGTCAGAGACAAGATGAAAAATATATGGGCAATGTAAGTGATTTTTTTTTTTTTGTAAAACAAAATGAATGCAATTGAAAACACTGTTCTTTTTTCTTACATGATGGCGTACTTCTTCTTTGTGTAAAAAATGTCCTTTCGATTATGAAATGATGGTGATTGTGGTGGCAGGTGTTTGGGTTTTGTTTTGTTCTTCAGTGTCCTTACTTGACAATGTTTTAAAACTTGAAAAAGCTTTATTAGCACTGGAATAGTTGGTATTTTGGTCATTGTGGAATTCCAAAGCCTGGGCTCCAGGGAGGAAAATTCTAGGGAAACCTGGAGGGTGTGGGGCCAGGGGAAGAGGCAGTGTCCCCACTGCCATTAACAACCTCGGGATTTCCGAGAAGTCACTCATATTTAAAGGAAATGGCAGCATAAGGAAACCGGGATTTAAGGAAAATAGTGACCAGGACTTCAGGGAAGCCACGGCACAGGGTGTGAGAGTGAAATCAGCTCTGCCGAGTAGAACGACGTGGGCCCAGGAGCAGACACGGAGTCTGAGGACACGCGGGAGACGCCAAGGTCGGCGCCGAGTCCAGGAGGACATGGCTGCGGGAGGACGGCCAGGGCCGCGGTCACCTAAGGAACAGTTTAGTTGGGGAATAAAAAATTAAACCCCTCGCGCAGCCAGGCGGGCGCCCGCCTGCAAGGAGGGTCTCGCCTCCCACCTGTCTCAGCACCAGCAGGGAGCTGCCGCCGAAGGCTCCTTCTGCCAGGACGTCAGAGGCAAAGGGAAGGAGACAGTCTGGCTTCCTGCCTAGCCAGGAGGAGCAGGGATGTCGTGCTAAGAGGCTGCCAGCCGGGAAGCCGGGACGCCCGCACCGCGCCTCGCTGCCCCCAGCGACCGAGAAGCGCTGGGATTCCAGACTGGGCAGGGGTCTCCTTTGCTGTTGGCGATTCCTGCTGGGTCGCGGCTAAGCAGTGCAGCCGAGCACGTCTCCCTCGGCTCGAGAACACCCAGGAGAGCTTCTCCTGAGCCTGAGGGACCAGGAGCCTGCACCCTCCATGCTGAGCCAGCGGCAGGGCCAGCCCTCCCACTGATGGGCAGCTTCAGACGACAGGAGTGTCCCCCAGCCCCCGCTCCCGGGCCCCCTCAGACAGGGTCCAGCGGGGTCTCCATGCCGGAGTAGGGGCAGGAACGCTGGGCAGCCGAAGGCAGGACGAGCCCCACAGGGCACTGCGGCTCCGGCCTTCCCTTCCGCAGCACAATGGCCTCCTGGTCTCAGCGCCATCCTTGGCGTCCCCTCCGTGTCCTCAGGCTTGGAGCCCCTCCAGGGTCCACGTCGTTCTTCTCGGCAGAGCCCCGTCAGAGGACGCTGGGGGGCCGCTGTGTGCCGCGGACAGTGTCCAAGCGCCGCTGGCTCTGCTCATCAGCTGATGCGGACACGGGGGGCGCGGGGGGCTGCTGCGGGGGACGGCCCCTGAGCCCAGGAATCGCCCCTCAGCTCCTTAAATTCCCACTCGAGGTTTTTGTTGGACCTGTTTTCCAGAGCCCTTTAAAATTCTGCACAGCTTTTCCAAGTTAGTTTCTAAGCATCAGCGACCTTTCTTTTTGCTTCCGGGTTGTCTTACGCACGGCCTTCATTGTTTTTAAGACACCGACAGAGAGCATTTTTAAACCAAGTTTTCTTTTTCCTGTGGAATTTTTCCTTCGCCTGTGCGGTTGATAATCCTATTAGTCTTAAGTGAATTCTGAAAGAGTCGGCTTGCTGCTGGAGGGCACCTGGGGGCAGAGGGCAGCCAGTGACAGCCGGCGGCCAAGCGGTCCGTTTTCCATCGTCCACGGCTGCGTTCCTGCCACCGGAGCAGAGCCGAGGGACTGTGACACAGACAGTGCTGCCCACACGGCGGGAAGTAGTTACCGTCTGGGCCTTGGCTGAGAAAGGCTGCTGACCCCTGCCTTAGGGAGTCAGAGCACAAGGAGGAAAATCAGTTGGCTGACATCATGACAATTATGTGATCAGCTTTGTCCCAGATTTTCCACCAAGATAGCAAGTTGCCACGAGGAGACCTGATACCTACAAACATTTTTATTACAATGGTCCAAAATAGGGCTGAGAATTTCTGTCTTTTCATCAGATTCGCCCAGCCTCTTCTAGTCAGAGATCCTTTCCCAGAAACTACTGGCAGCTCATTAGAATTGAACCCCGGAAAAGCCACATAGGTGTGATTTGGGTGAGAAAATAAGACGTGGCACATTTCACAGCTGAGACAAAACTCCAAAGTTGAAATTCTTTGGTATCGCATCCAAATAACAGTTTAGTTAAAAAATAAAATAAAGTTCCTGTCCCTTTTCTGCTCACCAGGAGCTCACAGGAGCAACATTTCTGAGCAAGTCAGAAACCACGTAACAAGCACTTGGTGTTAAGAATTTCACATTTCACAACGAGCTACTGCAGCCACAGGGCCCCAGCTCAGAAGAGGCTGAGGAGTTGCATTAATAAAAGGAGCTTATTCTTGACAGTTTGCTCCACTTGCTGAATCAGAAGCAAAGTTTGGAATGAGACCATGACACAGAAGGTCAGAGAAGTTACTTCCGGCTCCTCTTGCACAGACTTTTTTTTTCAAACTTTAACGTAAATAAGACTTTGTTTCAGAGAAGAGCTGGTTCTGCTACACAAAGCCTTCCAGCGTTATTTTGTTGTTGTTGTTTCTGGCACTTTCCATCTGTGTGTGGGGTGGGTACAGTGGGGTCACCTACAGCCTGAATGATATTTAATTTTCACTGACTTGCCTTAATTCAATCATCAATAAGATCTGCCACCCTGTTTAAGTCATCACATCCCTTGTGGAAAGCAATTTGGAGAAACATTTTGAGAGATACAAAATGTTCACAGCCTTTGACCCAGTTATTCCACTGCTGGGAATTTAACTTAAAGAAATAATTCAGAAGAAAGTAAAAGCTTTTTATTAACTAAAGAATTATTTATGATGACAAAAAAATTAACGTCCTGAAATAAGAGAATAAGGGGATTTTTGTTACTTCAACTTGAAGAGCTATTACACAGCCATTAAAATCATCATGGGAACTGTGACAGCACAGAATGTGTTTAAGGCACAATGTGAAGGTAAAAAAGTGGAATGTAAAAGTGATGTCTGCAATACGAAAACAATGTCTGCATATGAACTAGGACTGGAAGAAACACAAAAATGTTAAAATAAGGATCATTTATGGTGGTGAGAAAGAGGATGGATTTCTTTCTTTAGTAAATGTTAATTTTTATAGTGTTTTTACAAAATTAAAAATGGAGGAGAATGTCTCAATGTCCCCCTTCCCTTTACTATCTAAAATAAGTTAGGAGTGACCAGTCGTGGCCCAGTTACAAAGAGGAGAAGGCATTCCAGCTCGCTGCAACAGATCGACGTTTAGCACAGGCTCTAGGCAATGCTTGGCTGACCTTCCAGGCCCGATTCCCAAGGTCGTAGCACAGAACTGGGCCACCCAAAGAGCTGCTTCTCCCGCCACAGTCAGGAAGCAGCTTGCAGCACTGGGCGGCTCGGCTAAGCCATCGGCTGCAGCGCCGCTCATTGCCGGGTCTGCACCAGCTTGATGGCCCCACCTTCTCCCACGCGCCGTGGGGCCCAGTTCCAGACTTCAGGCTCGCACAAGGGCAGCTGGGGGACAGCGCTGAGTCACACCCAGCTCCCAGGACACAGTAAAGCACGAGAAGCAGGTTGGACCAGAGTCTGTGGGGGCCAGACTCTAGCATCTGCCAGGCAGAATTGCCAGACAAAATCCAAGATGCCCAGCTAAATCTGAATTTCAGGTAAGCAACAAGTAATTTTTCATATATTTCCAAAATACTTCATAGGACATACTAAAAAAGTACATTGCTTGCCTGAAATTCAGGTCTCTCTGGGGGCTTGTATATGCAATAATTTCAATTCTTCCTTATTTCACTCTTGAGCAGAGTAGGTATAAGTAGTGATAGAAATGGCAAAAGCAAGATAAACATTTATTTCTCACTCAATGAATCAAGTTTTGAAGTAAGTGGTCCAGGGGACTCAATGGTTTTTTTCATATTTTGCTCTCAGTCACCCTCATTGAATGGAGTCTACCTTATTGTCCTAGATGGTGGCTCAAGCTCCAGCCACCACATCTGTCATTCCAGCCATCAGGAGGGAAAATGCTGTGAAGAGGGCATTTGCCTTCCCTTTGCATTGCACATGCTTTCTGGAGACTTACACCCTGCTGCCCATCACCTACACAAGGGCCACACCTCACTACAGAATGTTGTGAAATGAAGTTGTAATTTTAGGCAGCCACGTGCTCATCTACAACTTGAGACCACTCTTGCTAAGCCAGTCAACAGTCTCTGCCAGAGGAGGTAAGAAATATCTTCCCACGTGTATTAGAAGGTAATGCAATTAGAAAGAATTTTTTAAAAAGAAAACACACACTGGAGAGGCCAATCACACTTGCTTTAAACCCATAATTAAATCATCGCCTCACTAGACCATAAGCTTCATGTGTAGCCATAGCACACGCGCTGCCACCTATCTGACAGTATATAAATAATTGATGAATGGATTGAATAACCAGCTGTTGGAGGACAGGAGACAGGAAGCACAAATTTATCTCTGCAGAATTAAGGCTGCCAGCAAAGAAATGGTTTCTGAATTGAGCATTGAGTCAGGAACCACAACTGTCAGAAGTGTCCTCTGACTCACAAAACAGATCAATTATACTGACCCTGACGCAAGCAAACGGTCTAAGCTCAAATGTAACATCCCTCCCTCAGATCCACGTGTTCCCAGACACAGCCACAAGCTGACCCAGCTAACTCTGCGAGGAGCCACAGGGCCCCTGGCTTACAAATGCTGCCCAGTGCCTAAGAGGAGCCCGGGCTGATGCCAGGCTTCCAGAACCTTCCCTAACTCCCTCCTTGTGAGATGACCTTCATTTTACCTTAATAGGAACACAAAAAATCTGACTTTGTTTCATAGAGATGCTTTTCTGGTTTACAATATTTATTGCCTAAAGAAAAGCAATTAATATAATTTCCAGACAATGTTTTATTAAATGCTGTATTAGCCAAAGGGGTGCTGATGCAAAGTATCAGAACTCTGTTGGCTTTTATAGAGGTAGAATCTCATTTGTGGTAAAAGCTTACAGTCACCAGGCCATAAAGCGTAAGTTACTTCCCTCACCAAAGTCTGTTGCCACGTGTTGGAGCAAGATGGCTGCCGGTCTCTGTGAGGGCTCAGGCTCCCTCTTCCTCTAAGGCTGCGTGGCCCCAGCTCCTTCCGATCTCAACTGCAGGCTGGGATAAGGCTCATCTCTCTCCCTGGGGCTCCAGAGTCCAAAACTAACTCCGTCTTCTTCTTCTCCGTATATTTACTTCCCTGGCCTTGACTGAGCATCTGTTTATAGAGCCCACAGATGTATAAACTGTAGGCTCAAACCGAGTCGCCCTAATGACGTGGTCAAATAAAAACCCTAATCTTGATTTAATAAAGTAAAAGTGAAACCTCTGAGTCTAATACAACCTAATACGCCCAGAGGAACAAACACAATCCAATATCTATCCTTGGAATTCATAAACAGTACCACACTGCCACAGATGCCATGCTTACTGTTAATGTCTGATTTCACAGTTTCCATGAGCAGTTGACAGGTCTTCAAGTTATATACTGGACAACTCAAATCCTTTCTGGAACAAGACAGTGTATAAATATGGGTAGACCCACTGTGCAAACTAGAAAAGTTGTTTCCAACCCAAATTCTGCTACGTGTTATCTAAATTCTCTCTCGCAGAAGAGAGAAGCAATGGGCTGAGCCATAATATTTGGTCAAAAAGAGAAGGTTGGGAGAGGGAGCAGGGGCAAGGGAGAAATATTTGGAACTACTAAACTTGTCAACAAATAGTCCTGAAAAATAGCAGTCAGATCAATTTTATCTTATCAAAACTAAGTAGACTCCAATGCTTTTGGCCTTTTCTACAAGTTTTAACATCCTATAACTAGACAGCTACTGCCACCAGGTTTGGGTTCAGTATATATTACAATACATTTTAATTTTGCTTTTTATAATATATGACTTGGGGCACCTTTCTGAACTGTAATTTTCTCATTAATGAAAAAAAAATATTATGCATGCATTTAACTTGGAAATTTAACCATGTTTCGCTTTCACATAAATAAAAACACTGTAAAATTATATTTCACATATGTGTACTTTATTAGATATAACCATACTGCGTACATTGTATATTGAAGATATGTATTATATAGGATAATTACATAAAATCACACATATGATACTTTATGAGCGATTCAAACAATTCTTGGATGGTTTTGACCATATGCGTACTTGCTTTAGTGCTGATGCTAGAAAACTCCTTTTTGATTCCGGCAATACCAGCACACAGGACGGCCTCCATTATGTTGAGCAAATCTGAATGTGTGCTCCCTAAACTGGAGACAAGCATGTTCTGATGATATAAACAGTATCTGAGCAGTCTGCAGAGGAAAGAAAATGCCCCCATCAGCTGTCATCCGGTACCTGGGGTGAGAGCCCCAGAGAGCACAGGTGCGTCTCCTCCAGGACTTGATGCCTGGGAGGTGAAAGGTGGGCCCCAGCCACAGGTGGAGGAGGAGCTGCTCGGGTGCCTCTGGCTGCCCCGGCCAGTCGGCTGGCTCTCCCTGCAGGTAAGGCCGAAGAACTCGCTTCGCAGGAACTTCCAGAAACTGGATGCGTGGCTCTCAGCGCATGGATTCCTCCGGGAAAGACTGCAGAAGAGTGAGGAAGCGCTCCCAGCCCTTTCACTCCTGGCTCCAGCCTCCTGGCAGGGCCCCCTCTCATGCCAGCTCACGCCAAACCCCGGACAGCCCTTTGCTTCTTGCTTTTTGTTTGTCTCTTTTTTTGTTTTTGCTAGTCTCATTTATTTAAAGAGAAAACAGATTTGCTGTGGTCTGGAGATGAGACTAGGGCCAATACTGGGTCATACCAATTCCCTGGACAAAGCTATCCCAGCCTGAAACACATTTTAACTCCAAAAAATAACTGTATACGTTGACAAGCCTCCTTCCCAGCCCAAGGAGTTAGGTGTGAAATGATCAGAAGAACAGACTGAGACAGCAGTGCGTGTCTTCTAAAGCCCTCACATGGTGATTTTGGAGAATTTCAGATGTACTGACAGGAGCCATTGGCTGAGCATGAAGAATCAAAAGCTCTAACCTGAAGCTCGGTGACAGGCGCCTGCTCTTCCGTTCCCTGTGCTCGGGGAAGCTGCTTCTCTTCCATCCACGCATATAGAACAGAAGCCAGTCACACTGCCTTTGAAGAGGCTCCATCCCCAGAAAAGATCGCGGGTAACTTAGTCCCATTTGCCCCATGTGGATGCGTGGCAGGCTGTTTTTTTTTCCTTTCAGTTTTGAAAGCTCACAGAGCAGTAAAATTTCACATTAATAAGCATAAGCGTTTAATTTCCAAAGTTAATGAGTGGAGCTCAACATACTGAATGCATTGTTCAAGAATATCTGCTTCCTCTGGAATCGCTCTGAAACTCAGAGAGGGGACCGTGAACAAATGGTGCTAAGATAATGCTGATTTCATATCAGGATGGGTCGAAATACTGCATCGTGCCTAGGCAGTATTGTTTCAATTTGCTAATGACAAAACACATTTCATCTCAATTATCAACTCGACTTTGCTAGGAAGTGCTAGCCAGATTGCTGATAATTAAAATCCCAGTGTGTCTTCAGTCATCACAACAGGACAGTGTGGGGTTGGGAAAAGCACTTGAATTCTTTTCCCCACATTTATTGGGGAAAAGACAAAAAACACCCTGTCTTCAAGATGGGGAATTACTTAATAGCCCAAATGATTATTCTGGGTTTTCTGGAGAAGTTAAGGTGTCATTTTCAATGTTTGCCAACGAGGGCACACCAACAGTGAAACGTCCCCAGGGGCCCAAGGCAGTTCAGATACCCCCTCCCACCTGCCAAGAGACCTCCTAGCACCTGCCCAAGGTCTTTTCTCACAGTGTCTTTGACAAGAGACTCCTTTGTTTAAAATTAGCCATGGAGAGTTTACTAACATATTTATGCTTTCCCATCCTTGGCATACCCCTTCCAGGTCACTGGACAGCATTCCCAGTTTGGGTATTTGTTTTGATTTGGGCACCCTAACTGCTTTGGCCTCTTGTGTTGACATTGCTTTAGTCACCTGTTTCCTCCTTCCTCTCCTGCAGCTCAGACAAATGGACGTGGTCCCATGAGAACAGATTAAGGTCTATGGATGTCCATTCCACTAGAGCCGATGTCCATTTACCATCTATTTTATCATCAAGTCATTTGCTAAGGGCTTTCAGTATTCACCAAGGTCCTTCTTTACACGATTCTTAAATTCTGAGCTTCTGCCCCATAGGTTACTCACCATTTCCAAGTCCATGGTGTGCTAGAGACTTTGCCTCCTTGGCCGGGGCTTCCGTTTTCAGAAGCAACAGAGGAACCAGACGAGACCCACTGGCTTCCGCCACACCAGGCCATGCATGGGGGCTCCACCCCACCCCCGCCCCCACCCCTCGGCGCTTTCGTGTGGGGATTCATTAGATCTCCAACAGGATTGCAGTGCCATCTTTCCTGCCTGAATGCAGGCTGAATTTTCTGGCACAAAATCACTTTAAATTTACTTCATTTTATGCTGATCCAGAGCTCATCCTCATACCAAAAAAAAAAAAAAAGAAAGAAAGAAAATGAAGAGATCAGCAAATATTAAGGATATTTTTTCATCAGACTTAGACAGCCTTGTTTTTACTTTGCTTTTACATTATATGCACTGCAGTATCCATCTAATCCCAGACACACAGAAGATGTGCCAGTGAGTGACTCTGGGCCAGAAGCCTGGTGAGACACTGAGTTTTCTACACTTATTCTGATGTTTGGCACAAATGGGTTGAAGGGCTAGTTCAGATCATAATATTAAACACTATAAATAATCATCATAGTTTAATTCTTGTTGGGTTTTCGTTTAAAGGACCTGAAGTATTTTCCTGTATTCTTTGTTATTTATTTTTTCCAATCTCCTGGAACTGAATAAGAGAAAAACACAACTGTGTCTCCACCGCGCTGGATTGAATCATGCCCCCAACAAACCCTATTCAAATCCCAACACCCACACCTGTGGGTGTGGACTCGTTTGTCAGTGGGGTCTCCAGAGAGCCCATTGAGATGAGGCCAGCATGAATCAGGTGGGTCTTAAGCCAACAAGACTGGAGGCCCTAGAAGCAAAGGAGATTGGATATGGGCACGCAAGCTGCAGAAGGAGACAGAGAGATGGACGGCCACGTGACCGAGGCCGAGCTTGAGCTCCAAGTCGCCAGCCAGCCACGCCCAGGACACTGCATACTGCAGAGAAGGCATGGCCTGCCAACACCCTGATTTTAGACTTCGTGCCTCAAAACTGTGAGCCAATAAATTCCTGTGATTTAAGCCAACCGGTTTTGTAGAATTTCATTATAGCAACCCTGGCAAACTAAGACAGATGCTGAATCTCTCTCTCTCCTGTCTTTCTCACATTGCTGCCTGCCCCTTTGGTTTCTCCTTGAATGGCATCCCTTTGGAACCTAGAGTACTTTTGTTGAGCGCAGTGATTTTATCTCCTCTGACCTGAGAGCAGCATAGAAACCCCCAGTGGGGACCATGCCCCCACAGAGGGGCAGACTCCTGAGGCTTTCAAAGAAACGATACCTCCCTGTTGCAAGTACCTATTTCCCTCCAACCTCTTTCCAGTCATTTAAGGGAAGGCAGGTGCTTTACAGGTAGGAATTGAGGTGAAAATGAGAAAAATCAGTCCTTAAAAACATCTTTCTGAATGACATTCTCCTGCAGCTTTAGGGAATCATCTAGCAATCCCGAAGAGTTAAATCGGTGGTGTAATTATTTTTGCAGAGGAAAGAGAAAAGGTGCTTAGAAAGAATATGAAGGATGCTTAGAGACATCTGCATTTTGATCTCATTCTTAGCCTACTCTTCTCAACTCCTACTCACATCAAATTTATAGATGAAAGAAAGGGTGAAAAGAGAATTTAAAAGGCCACATGATGTGCAGACTGATTAGAAGTGAAATCCAGACCTGCTGACAATTGACAAAGGATCAGAGCATCATTTATTTAATTGGATTCCGAGTGACAAGAAGGTGAGATGATTGTTGAAAAGGTGGCTTCTTTGTTCCAGCCTCACCATTTAAGTCATTTCAAATAGAAAGGGGACCCATTCAATTTCTCTAGGACATCAGCCTGAAGACATTTTTCAATATTAATCCAGGTAATCAGGATCAAGCATTCCATTTGCCTTCCTGAAAAGAAAAGATTATGGGCTGCTGAAATGGAAGCGCTGGGAATACAGGTGCCATTAACCCAGCTTCGGGCCAATGAGCTCCAGGGAAATGAAGGGTCTGGCTGTGAAGTTTGGCTCCTGCATCTGTGTGCAGCGGGGTGAAACACTTCTAAAAGAGAAAGCCCCCCAACCCCCGCCTCCCCCATCAACAGTGTAACCTGCAGAACTCCATCGTAGTTCACAGCTGCTGGGAGCCACACCCAGGAGGAGTGAAGTCACCCCTGCCCATTTTTATTTACTTTGCAGAAGACATATGTGAGAGAGAAAAGGAGAAAATCTGAGGAGCTAAGACGCCCCAGCCATATGAAAGTTATAGTGCATCTGCTAGGGTTGACTTATGCCCCCGGAAGACAAGTTGAAGTGATAGCCCTGGTTCCTAGGACTGGGGCCCTGTTGGAAACAGGGACTTTGCAGTGGGATTAGCTAAGAAGAGGCCTACTGGGTTGGGGTGGCCCTACATACAATGGCTCCTGGAAGCAGAGAGACGCACAGAATAAGGCACGTGGAGATGGAGGCCGAGACGGGAGGGACGCTGCCATGAGCCGCCAGCAGAACTGGACGAGGCAAGGAAGGACCCTCTCCCCACGGGCTCCAGAGAGAGTGTGATTTCAGATTCCAGTCCCCAGGGTGGGAGAGAACAGATTGCTGTTATTTAAGCCAGCCAGTTTGTGGTATTTTTTATGGCAGCCCTAGAAAACCAAAACAATGTGTTTTATTGTATTCTCACAATAACCCTATGAATTAGATGTTAGCATTTTAATTTTTGTACGAAGAAACAGGTTACAAGACATGCAGAAAATATCTTAACTGTTTTAGTTTGCTAAGGGCTGCTGGGAGCAAGGGACCAGAAAGGGGTTGGCTTTTATAATGGGAATTTATTGGGTTAAAAGCTTACAATTCCGAGCCTGTGAAAGTGTCCAGATGAAGGCATCATCAGTGATGCTGTCTCACGGAAGGTGGGCTGCTGGCGATCCTGGGCTCCTGCCACGTGGGAAGGCACAGTGGCGGCTCTGTCTGTCTGGGTCTCCTCCAGGCACACGTTCTCCCTGAGCTCAGCTGTGGGCGATCAGGCAGACGCTCATCTCTCCCCTCTCCTCCGGGCCTTGTCTCTTTCAGCCTCTCGCCTCTGTGCTCCGCTGATTCCCACCTCTGGCCCCAGGGCCTCCCTCTCAGCCTCCCGGGGTTTCTCTGTCTCTGCAGCTTTTTCTCTGTGTATCTCTGCTTTCAGTCCTCTGTTTGTAAAGGATTCCAGGAAGAAGACAAAGACCCACCCTGGGTCACCCTCACTGCAGCCATCCAGCCAGTGCCCCCAAGTGAATCCAACCGAAGCTCCCACACCCGCAGGAATGGGTTAGCTCCAGGAGCGTGGTCTCCTCTGGGGTCCACACAAAGCCTGAAGCTGTCACACCACTCTTCACAAGATTAAAACACTTTGCACCCACTTCTACTGATGTTTCCAATATTTTTGTGATCAATTTAAAGATAAAGATGTAATAGTCAACTCCAGGTCAGAATGATGCAACAGTCCCTGCTTAAAGTCCAAGACATATTGGCCACTCCAAGCAAAAATGGCCCCCTCAAGAGAATGTCAACATGCCCAAGTCAGACTCCATCACCAGGGCTCCAGCCATCCACAGAGGAAGCAGTGACCATACTGGGATCTCTTGGAGCAGGTGGCACCTCTCAGAGCCCCCTGGGAATTGATGAGCTCATTTCCACAGCAGGGAGGTCTGGATGGGCCGGAATCAGGATGGAAGCATGTTGCTGCTCTTGCCAAGGTAGATTTCAGCTGCACACATGGTGCTGGAATGCAGTCCACTCTGGAGAGGAGAGTGGCATCGCACAGGCCGAGAGGAAGCTGCAGTACTGGAGAGACGCCCTCCGTTCACCAACCCGTCCAAAGGAGTAGAGCTCTGGGAAGATGTGGGCCCACGAGGCCAAGGCACTGGGAAGCTCTCCTTCCTTCTCTGCAAGTGGCCCCGGGGCCATCAGCAGAAGGGGCGGGCTGACGGACCCTCACTGCACCTCCTTCCTGTGTCACTGCAGAGGGTCTCAGGTGTAGGCCTGGGGATGACCGGGACTCCGAGTGGGTGCTCTCCAGGAGCTGGAGGGACATCTTCTCCTTGGGCTGACAGTGCTTCTAGTTATGCAGCCTGCTGATGTGGGGTTCCTAGAGGCAGGGCAGCTGGGGGAAATAGCAAACAAGGTATAAGATGTGGCACGCTCAACTGGATGGCCTCGAAGGCCACACCCAGCACCCTGGTGGCGAAGCCGGCAGTGAGCCCGCCCCGCGTGGAGGGGCAGGGAGCAGCTCTGCACACGGGTCTCCCCGACCCAGCATCGGTGCAAGCCTTTTTGAATGAGGCCCGGGTGTATTAGCCCTTGCCACCTGCTGGGCTGGATGGCAGAGCTCTGGGACCTATCACTCTGTTAACAGAGAGCAAGCTTTTCCCAAATTATATGCCGAGGCATTCCCAAATATTTACTGGAAATTTCCAGTGCATATTAGCATATTAAAAGCTTTGAGGAGTCCAGCAGTAAGGGGACCAGATTGAGTTTATTTAATTTAGCGACTGCCACACTTATGGGACTATAGGACCCTTTATGGATCAACTAATAAAATTTCTTGTGACTTCATTGATTATAATTTGATAGTCAATAGTCAAGCAGATGAGATGACATTCAGACTCCCTGGGACTCACTGCCTCCTGGGTTTTGTTCATCCATTCTTTTATCAAATAATTTATCCAGAGCAAACAACATGCCCCACATAGGGATCTTTGCTGAAGAATTCATTGGTAAACAAAGCATGTATGGTTCCTGCCATTTGGAAGAAAATCCCAACCAGACAATAAATAAATACCAAATGATTACAAATAGTGGCAAGTTCTATGACACAAGGCAACGGGGAGCAGGGACGTGGTCTGAGAAAGCCTGGACAGGGCTCAGACGTGAAGGAGGAGACTGAGCCGCAGGAAGCTTGGGCTAAACCGTGCAGCGACCAGTGTCGTGGAGCTCAAGAGGGCGCCATTTCTACTTCCATAGGAAGATGAAAAAATATAGTTCTCTTTGTTACAAGGGGTTTCATCAAGGAAAGAAATCCTTCCAAAGTCACTAGTCTTCCTGTTGGTCTACAATTCTAGAAATAAAAATTGGAATATTACCTTTAATATAAATTTCTTGCCTTGTCCTGCATTTCTTCTCATACTGGTCGTCAGGATCATCTCTTGGTCCATACCCACCTACCTTGATGGATTCTGTCACCTGAGGGCAAAGCCACGTGCATCTTATTCACTGTCTAATCATATAATCGACACTGAAAGGAAGACGAAATCATTCATTTTATGAACAAGTGCCTGGATCCATAGCATCCACTGCCAATATCTCCTTTTGATTCATGCCATCTTTATATCCAGGGTTCTTGTTTTACCTTATTAATACCAATGAAACTTCACGCCTAACTGATGTGGGACTCATGGTTTAAATAGATACAAACAAAATGCTTAAAAATTATTCAATATCTAACAATATTCCAAAAGCTACGGTAGCAAAATCATGGATATATTTCTTTGCTTTAATTATAAAAAATGTAATTGATTAATATTCACCAACAATCCTCAGCACAAGCTTGCACCCACATTCATGTCATGAACTGGATCCTCTCTAAGAGCCTCCAATTGTGCAAAAAAAGGACCAGTGCCAGATAAATGGGACAGATAATCACAAAAATGAGGCTCTGGCTAATTTTTAAATGACTTTTTCCAGGGAAACTGACAAAGACATAAAAGAGCAATAGAGAATGAGCTTGTCATGGTGGCAGATAACTTTAAACCAAGGAAGCTCCAAACTCCGCCTCGGGCCCTTGGCTCAGGGGTTCTGGAAGGCGCCTCTGGGCCGTGGTCAGCCTGGGCTGCAGGCGACGTTCTGGACCCGTCTGCCTGACCAGCACCTCAGAGAGAGCGGCCCTCCAGTCCTCCCCGCAAAAGAAGCCGGAGAAAGTGTCTTTCCTGCTTTGGACAGACTTCCATTCCCTAGAATGGGGCTTCATGGCGGAACTGGGCCTCCAAACCGCCAGCGGCCTCCTGGGTGAGAAGCCTGGTCTGTGAGGAAGAGGCCCGTGTTCGTGTCCCAGAGCTGCCGAGCCTAAGCGCCCAAACCGGGGGCTCGCACAGCAGCAGCGCCTGGTGTCCCAGGCTGGGGCCAGGAGCCAAGGGAAGGCGCCTCCTCCAGCCTCGGCTGCCCCAAGGTCTCCTTGGCTGGTAAATGCCTCGCTCCAGGCTCTGCCTCCGTCTTCCCATGGCCTTCTCGCGCGTGTCTGTCTGTCTGCTGTCCAGATGTCCCCTTCTTACAAGGACGGCAGTCATGCTGGTTTTGGTCCGTCCTGTTCCACTGTGACCTCATCTTGACTAACTCCATCCACAGTGATCCTGTTTCCCAATAAGTCCCAGTCAAGGCACAGGAGGCAGGGCCTGGGCAGGTCTTTTCAGGGCACACAATTCAAGCCGTAGCAGACGCTGTGCATGGAAGAATGGCTCCCAGGGAGGCTTTGAAGGGGAGGGGCTGCAGAGGTTCAGTGGCTTTGCTCTTCTGTCATTGTCTTTTTGTTTTTCCCACAAAATTGACAGTAACTCACAGGGCAGGAGAGCAAGCAGGGAATTGGGGCCATGAGTAAAGTATGTGCAAACTGCTCCACTGAGCCCAGCAGATGGCCGGCTGGGGCAGACGCGGACAAGCAGGGAAATGGTTGGCAGAGAGCACGTGGCCTTAAACCCAGGAGTGTCACGGCCAATTTCTGTGGCGTTTCTCCTCAGCCAAGTCACTGAGCAAATTATAAGAGAATAATCAGCAAACCACTCTGACATGCTGGACTGTGCCGGCTGATTTAAAAGGCTTTCATTTTGGAAAATCAGATAAAAGTAAATCAAACTTCTGGGATTTCCAAAATTGCTGTATAATAAACTAAAGAAATTCTGATAAATATCTCAGGTGA
The DNA here is from genome assembly GCA_026826555.1 of Tolypeutes matacus. Classification (NCBI taxonomy): domain Eukaryota; kingdom Metazoa; phylum Chordata; class Mammalia; order Cingulata; family Chlamyphoridae; genus Tolypeutes; species Tolypeutes matacus. The sequence continues at coordinate 5,064,984 of JAKSZT010020074.1, read as the reverse complement.
AAGCTTATCGATTTGGTCGCAGGTGTTAATGTGCCTAAATTATCTAGATATATGTAGACTGGCCCCCTCTGGCAGGATTGGGGCCTTCACATCACTGGGGTAGCGTGATTTGTGCCTGCCTTTGCTCTCACCTGCTCTGCAGGTGTGATCACCCTTTTCCCTTAATTTCAGGAGAGGCGAGGTGGTAGCATGCACATGTGGAATTTCAAACGCCATTAGATGGTGTTATGCCCTGAGGCCCCAGTAAGGCCTGGTTTTTCAGCAACCAGCTGTCCTCCCACACAGAGCCTTTGGAGGTAAATGCAAGAAAGTGCGTGTGACTCAAAGGATGACTCAGTAATTCCAGCAGCCGAGTCCTAATACCCAGGAAGCTGCCCGTTAGGAACTGGGGAGCGCAGAGCTCAGGCCTCAGGGCCAAGTGTGGTCCTCTCCCACCCCCACCCCAAACCTGGCCCTGAGAGCCACCAAGTTCATTGATCTCTGCAAAGAGACGGAGGCAGAACTGTTCAGTTTAGCATGGTTTGTGTAAATCTTTCGTAGGTATGTGAGTTCTGATGCTTCAGTCTATCAGTAGCCCCTGGCCTTGTTAACCAAACCCAGTCAATATTTTTAAAATATTGTCCGGCAAACAAGGAAGAATTCAAAATTCCTTCTCTTCATTTGTTCCACCACTGAATTCATTTATTGATTGCTGCAGAGTAGGTTCACAGAGAGGAAGAAAACAGCCCTGCCCTCAAGAAAGGGAGGGACTCACAAACTGACAATACTAAACAGATAAGAGCACACACACACACACAGATATATATACATATGCATGCTCGTGCATGAGCACATTTCTGTGTGTGTATATAATGCTGGGGCAAAACTAAAATGACGTTTGAGTTGAGTCCAGAAGAACAAGAAAGAGCTAACCTGGCATTCTAGAAGGGAGCGGAGGGGAAGAGCTGTCCAGCAGAAGCCGTACTATTTGCAAAGCTTTGAAGCTATGAAATACTTTGGGACATTAGGAAAATTGCCGCGGATTCAGGATGGTTGAAACACGGGGCACATGGAGTAAGGGAGCAGATAACCCTGAGATGCAGGTCACAAAGGATCTTATAAATCCGTTTTAAAGAGGTTTGAGTCAACCCTTTGGGCAAAGGGACGCCATTCAACACTTTAACTGAGAAATCCCCAAGACGTGTCAAACTCAGTGCATCCAGCCGAGAACTCCTGCTCTTTCCTGGGGACCAGCTCTCCTCTGGTGCCTGTATCCCATCAGAGTCACCATCATCTGTGCTGTTTAACGAGCCGCAAATGTGAGCCTCAGCTGGATATGCCTCCCTCAGCCTCCTGCTTGTTCTGTCTCCAAATCAGACTGACCTGGCTCTGCTACCCACTCTCTAATCCCATCTTCCATTGCCAACCCCGTTCCAGGTTTCACTCCCCGCCTGTCTGGACTGGGGTGAAGGGCTATCTGATCTCCCCAAATGCGCTGCTTTTCCTCCAGTCGGACTTTCACATCAGAGCCAGATCTGCTTGAAACACAAATTGAACCCTGTCTTTTCCATGCTAAAAATCTTCAATTACTTTGCCAGAGACCCCACCTGGTCTGGTCCTGGTTATTCCCCCCCACGTTTTCTCCCCTCATTCTCCACCCCCACTCCAAGCTACGAACACACCCTCAGCCCTGCGCTCTCCCAGCCCTCCCCCGGCTGGCCCCTCCTGAGGGCAGCGTCCCTGAGCCCTGCGGGGAGTGGGCTGTCCAGTCGCTGCATTCCTGTGCTCACTGGTGCAAATACTCGTTTGTCCCTCTTCCCCGCTGGCTCTGCGTCTTAAGGTTATTGTCTTTCCCGCGTCCAGCATGGCGCCTGATGAATACTTGGCGCTCAACAAATCTTTGTGGATAAATGAATGAATGACATTAACAATTTGTGTTTTAGAATGTTGCGGCAGAGGGCTGCATAAAACATGCATGAGCGAGAGAGAAGGTAAGGAGTGAGTTACAAGACGGCTTTGGCCTTCCAGACTAGACACGCTGGTGGCTTGAACCAACGCACAGCAGTGACCGAGGGAGGAGAGAGCAGATGTTGGCCACGCCGCAGAGTTAGGGTCAGTCGTTCGTGTGGCTATGGTTTATTCTGCAACGAGGAAATACTTTATCAGCTTACAGGAGTTGCCCGATGGCTGTCCAAAATATCTAGATGCTGCTGGGAACTCTGGATCAGGGACTTTTCCTCAAACGTTTGATTCGGTATTAATGTACAGTTTCTTTTTAAAAATTACAAGGAAGCATCCTACACTAAATTCAAGTTGGTTCTATTTTGGAAGGGGTGCCAAAGGATAGGGGGAGACATGCCAGAGCATATCTATTTCAAAAGGTTTCTTTTGTGATACTGACATAACCCCTACTGCTATCTCTGTCCACTTTAGGACCCCCTGGTCTAAACAATTTGGCTTGACTCATAGGGAGAGAGATGAGGATGATGTTTATGATGATGATGATGATGATTTAGCCTTAGCAGCATGTCACCTCTGGGCAACCAGATCTTTCTCTGTTGAGAAGAGCTAGTCCATCCTGGATGCACAGAACAATATTGTGTCTGGTGACCTAGAATAAACCTTGCCATGGTAGTGCAGTCGAAGGCTGCAATGGACTTCTGAGAGAATAGTCTGTTTCAAAGGACCTGGAACAGAAAAGTCATCTTTCTAATTTTCAAGAAAGAAGTTGAAGATTGACTATGGCAATGCCATGTTTGCCATCTCAAACATCCACATGCATCCATTCTGCTCATACATACAAGTCTAGGAATTCTCAGTTTGCTTTGTAACCCATGAATGTGCCTATTACGATCCATTTGCAGAAATTTCTCTTTCAGTTGGTGTGCTTCTCTGTGAATGGGCTCATCTTCCTAAATGTGGAAAAGCATTAGGGCCATTCAAAGCTCTCAGCAAGATGTCTATTAGGAATGCAAATGTACAGGATATGGACAAAAGCTCCAATTGGGAAACATTTGGGTTTGGGGAATTTAACTTTGAAAGGCAGCACCACTGGTTTCCACTTGAGAAGAGGTTTTGAATTCCTCATCTCTGCACATCATCTGACTCCATTTGCTATCCTTTCCCCAGATGTGGTTGTACATTTAGTTCTCAGCATTTTTACTTTCTTGGTCTTCACTATTTACATCAGAGCCCATTCTCTTCTTAGACTCACTATCAACTGTTTCCTATTGACTCTCAATTTACATCTGTTTCTCAGAGATTCAGTCCATCTCCAACAGCCTGCTGGACATTTTCAACTCAAACTTAAGATGTCTTAAGCCAAGCTCATCATCTTTCACCTACCCCCATCTCCAGAAATATTTTCTATCAGTGGCAATAAACTTGGTGTCAGCCTTCACTTAAGATTTTCTATGTTGACTTATTAAGATAGTAATCAAGTGCTGTTGACCCTGCCACCATACCCAACAGCCTCTCGAAACTTATACTCACCAGTCACTTTCTTAGCCAATGCCTGACGTATTTATTGCTCTCTCTTATTAATATTTTGTTCATCTACGTCTGAATCACCGCTGAAATCTTTATTACAACTTTCCCCTTATACCCTCTTGCACATCGGCTCCTTCATCCCCATCAGATGAGATCCAGGCTCCTTAAATTTCCCTGTTTGCCAAACATCTGTTACTTTATCTGTAAGCATATATGAACCATTAATTTTTATTTCAAAATAATTTTTTTACATTGTCCTTGTTTATCCATTCCTTTGTGACCTGAACCTTAATTTTTGCTCACTATTTGCTCACATTTTTTCAGCATTTTATTCCATTATTTTTCCTCTGTAATGCCTTCATTTTCATTCATGCAAAATCCACTGGTATATTTTCTTTCATCTACAAGCATGCCTAAGTCTTAATTTAAAAAAGAAGAAGAAAACATTTATCTTAGCTATTGCTACCTATTCTACTTACTGTACTCCCTCTACCTTTCATTTCTGAGGAAATTTTTGCAGTCAAAATATGTCTTTTAAAGATATAGCAGGGTCCAGAATCAGTAGAAGAGCAGATGAGAATCAATTCTTAGCTCCATGCTTTGCAGCTGTGCCTCTTATCAACCATGCTGGACCAGGAAATGGTGGGCCTGGGAATCTTTTGAAACCCATTGCAGGTGTGTTGCCCACATTTACACCTTTGCCATGTTACCTGGCAACAGCAATGGAGTTGTATTGAAAGACTTTTAAAGCAATAGGTGATTCTCAAGCCAGAAAAAAATTAGCATTTTAAAACAGGCAAACCAACCTTAAACATTATCTGTATATACTTCATCACAAAGTGGTCTTTTGAAGAAGTTGTGTATTTGTTTGTAGTTGTACTTTCTCTAAATTTAATAAAAATGTCCTTAACACTTTTAGAAATTGCAAAAAATAATATATATATATATATATGTCTGTATACTTTTAACCTCAATTTTGTCCTCAACTACTTACCATTCTGCGTTGTGATCAGCCATTACACCACTAACAAAATGGTACTTTTGTAGCCAATTTTAACCTCCTATTTATCAAACTCAACAACCTATTTCTGTCTTCTTTATCTTTGACTACCTTGCATTATTTTAGCATTTAACTATTTCCTCCATCTTTAATTTTCTTCCCTGGTTTCCATGGCATTGCCCTCACTGCTAAGTGCAGCCTCTCCATAATTTTATGATTCATCTTTTTAATCATTTATTGGTTCTTTAATTGTCTGTCTCCATGACTCCCTAAGGTTCTTTCCATGTCCATTTATTTTCCTTTATCTTCTACACGTTCTGCTTTGTTAATTTTTTCTTGTTATTGCTTTTGCTTCAGGGGTCATTTCTACTGAAATAGATTTCAAATATGTGTTTCTAGACCCAACCCTCATCCCATGTCTCAATCAGTCATTACCACCATATTCCCCCAAATTCTACAAGTCTAAAATCAAACTCATCATCTACATCTAAATGCCTTCATCTCCTGCCTTCCTTTTGTCTTTTAATGGCCCAAGAATTCTTCCAATTCCACATTTATTAAATATATTCATTCAACATTTATTAAGCTCATACTGCATCAGATTAAGGATCCAAGCAGAAAACCAGTAACTACTCAAAATTCTTTAAACAGAGAGAACTTAATGCAGTGAATTGTTACACAGGTGCAAAGAGCTGAGAAGCCAAAAGGGATGATCAGGCAACAAATAGACTAGCAGCAGCTAATCTTGGCTAGAGGAGCAAGGACGGGACAGTGATAGGAAGCTCAAGACTTAAGGCCACCCAGAAGGAGCTGGAGCCATGGCCAAGCTGCAGCAACAGAGGAAATGGTGCCCAAGACAGGAAAAGAGGGTGAGAAATGCCCTGGGATATGAGAAGCCATTAAATCCCTGGTTCCAAACATAGAACTCCCTAACCCTGTTTTACAGAAGCAAACTTGTTTCCTTTTAGCAGTCAGTTAGCTCACCTTGTACATTAACTTTCTTCTTTGCCTGTTTGTTCAGTGTCATGAGGAACTCAAAATGCCAAGTGTTCCTATCAGCCTCCAGTACAACAAGTCTACTCTTCCGTATCCTGTGTGAAAGCAAATTTTCTTTGGAAACTTAGCTGTCTATACCAAAAGAGCCCAAGATCTTGAGGACAGGAAACACAGATTGTATGAGTGGCTGACTAGGCAAAATAGTGAGATGGGTTGCTCCTACTTCTGCCCATTGGTCCCCAAACTCATATATTCAGGTTATGGGAGAAACAGTGCCATGGAGTAGTTACTGGTCCAAAGTATTTAGAGCATTCTATAGAACAACATCCAAAACATCCAGGATTTTGTCCTACAGTTGGTGCCATAACTGAATCATCAGTAAATCTTTCCACTCTTTTAATAAACCAGTTACTTCTGAGTGGTTAATAGTAAAACCAGCTAATTTCACAGATAGTAAAATAGAAAGCCTTATTGACCAGAAGCAATATCATGTAAGGGGAACCAGGAAAGGAAATGAGGCATTTCATAAGTCCAAGGGTGGTAACACTGGCAGAAAAATTGTACCAGCTGCAGAAGAGTGATTGCATTGATGGCCCCTATTAATGGTCTTGGCAATGTAACTCTCTGTCTGTGCTCATTGCAATGCAATTTTACAGATTTTTCCATTAAGAGGTAGAGTCTAGTTCCCAACAAATTGACTCTGAGATGGCTTCATGTCTTGCTTAGGCTAATCAAATGTCAAGAGTGTGGAGATGTGCCATTTTCAAACTTAGTTGCCAAATGACTTTACATGCTTCTACAGTCTCTCTTAGAACCCAGCTATGTCATGAGACCAAACCCAGGATAACTTCTGGAGGATCAAAACCCAGGTGGATAAGAGTCCATTTGTTCCAGCTGTGTCCATCCTAGGTCAACCTACAACCAACCAACCATTATAAAAATGAGAAAGGCAAGTAAAGATTGGCAGAACTGTATTTCCAGCCCAGCTGACTACTGATTTATGAGTTGGCCCAGTCAAAACCAGAAGAACCATCCAACATACATTTGTGAGAAAAAATACCTGCTTATTGTTGTAAGCCTATGGTATGTGTTTTTAAATTTTTTTTTACACAGATAAAGTAAAGAAGGAGAATCAGTTTCCAGAATAGGTGTCTATTCTTATATAGACAAATTGCTGTCCTTCCATGATGAAAGAGATTCAATACAATCAATTTAGCACCAGGTAGTCTATTGGTCTTCACGAGGAATCATGCCACATTGGGGGAGCTCAGCACTGAGACCACTGCTGACAGTTGGGCTCTAAGCAATAGTAATAGCCAGGTCTGCTTCAGTGAAGGAGTCCATGTGTGTTGTTGGTTTTTTTTTTGTTGGTTTTTTTTTTGAGGAGTCCATGTTTTCGAGCATGTGACCAGGCTCCTGCCCTGCCACCATGGCCAATTTTTTTACAAGGGTCCATTGAGCAAATATCCAGATAACTGAGGGAAGAGGCTGACTGTGCCACTTGGTCTACCTGATTACTGAGAGACTCTTCTGTAGTGGGTAGCATTTGCACTTACAAAGAAAATAAATATTCTTATACTCTGTACAATCCAAAAGAGCCGTCTGCATGCCCTTGTTCCAGATTTCCTCCCCATCAATAATTCACACTTACTGTTTCAAACTCTCTGCCCAACCATCCAGACTGTTAGTGTCTGCCCATGAATCAACATATACCAATACCTCTAGCCACCTTTCCTCCTATGCAAAGTTACAGTTAGATATATCTCCCAAATTTCTATCTTAGGAGGATATTCCTTCACCAAAGTTATTCATAGCCTGAACCAAATGAGGCTATAATTTTGTAACTGAATGAAAACAGCAATCAGAGTGTTTGATCTTCGGGATTATGGTCTCCCAAGGAATAAAAGGAATCAGTAGTGTACTAAAATATTACCCAATCTACAAAACAGGAAGAAACCTCAAGTTCTGTGAAAGAAAACTGACTAGAGTCACTATGTAGTATGATCAGGTGTCTTACGCAGTTTCCAAGCCTAAGCAGGTTCACAATCCCAAAGTCCCTTGACTGAAGGAGCAGTGCTAGAGCAGACAGAGGAAGAACCCTACAACAGTGCCACAACCTATGAAGCTTACTTCAAGCCTTCTCTAAGGAGATCTGTAGCCATTTATTAAGTGACTGCAGTGAGTAAACAGAAATACTCAAACCTCCCAAGATTTATTAGACTCTAATCTGAGTTGACACCACCTCCCAGGACCATATAAATAATACTGAGTTTCACCAATCAGAGGCTAACACAGGTCAGATTCTAGAGTTTTGGCCAATGTTCCTCTTACAATGGGCCTAGTGAGCCTACACAATTACTCTGTAGTTTTTCTTTTTTCTAAGTCATAGTTGCAATTGACATTTTCTCCCTAAACCTCGGTCCGAAGGCTATGATAGAAAGTGTTTATTATAGTTACTAAAATGATAGGCTAAATTCAACTATGTTAATGGGAGAATTGGCATAATAAGCATCACCATGAAAGACTTGAAGTTGCAGGAGTAGTAATTTATTTTACATTCTCATTTTACTTGTTTGGCCAGCTAATGCAAGAGGGATTATGAAGAATGACAGTATATTACTGCAAACTCAGTCAGGTGGAGATTTCAATTGCTGCTCCTAATCCTGGTGGATAATCTTATCTGGAGCAAATCAACACAGCCCCTGGCACATGGTGTGCAGCTATTGAGGCGCCAATTATTTCTTCTCTATACCAATTAGTAAAGAGGATTAGAGGTGATTTGCTTTTGCCTAGTAGGAACAGCAGTATTCCTTCCCTGTCTTATGTTAGAGCTACGTGAACTCTTTTATCATAAGAATGGATATGAACAAAGACCTTCCTCACATGGACCTCCCTAATAATATACTGACTTACTCACAGTAAAGACATCATGTTCATTGGACCTGGGGACCAGAAAGTAGTGAGTATCTAAGTGTCTTAATAAGGCACGTGAATGCATTAGAATTCCAATGTCTGACAAATTAATCACATTTTTAGAGTTCAGTAGTCTGAAGCCTTTTGAGTGCTACACCTTGTACTATCTACAACTAAGAAAGAAGCACAACAGTTGGCCGGTTTCTTTGGATTTTGAGGCAATAGGAACATCATTTTAAGTGTTCTGCTCTAATGTATTTACTTAGTAACACATTTAAGAAGAGATAAGAGAAATAGAAAGCCTTACAACAGATCCAGTATACAGTAAAAACCACAATGACACATGGGCCTATGATTCAGCAGGTCTGATGGTGTTCAAAATGTCTGCAGGAAATATGAATGTCATATAGAGACTCCAACAAGCCTCAATAGGAGAATCAAAGCAAAGACCCTTGGGATTTGGGAGAAAACACAGCCCTCCTCTGCTGATTACCACTCTCCTTTTGAGAACCAGCTCTGACTGATTGCTGGGTCTTAGTCAATTAATTGTCTTATGAAAGCAAGAAACCAAGCTCAATTTGAGCTTCCCATTATATATTGAATGATACCTGGTCCCCCACACACACATTCTGTGGGGCTGAGAATGTGCAGCAGGAAAGCATTATCAAATGGAAGGGTACCTATGAGAATGCCCACAATCAGTTTGCATGACAAGGCACAAACTCTCATAACACGACTCTTTCCTCAAGCCATAGCTGTGGCCCGATGAGGATTCTCTTTGAACTGTTGAGGAAGGAAGAAGTAACTTGGGCATCATTTGCAGATAGGTCTGCCCAATGCACAGGCACCAGCCAGATGCCTTGAAAGTGCCAGACTCAAACCTGCCATTAATGAGCATATGGTATTTTGTGGAGAGAGATAATAAGCAAAGTATTAAATACAGTGTGATAGATGCCATGGTAGAAAGCAAGATGTTAGAGGGGCATGTAAGTCAGCCACCCAGAGTAGCCCAAGTAGTGGAGAAGGTTGCCTGGGGAAATTGTAATGTAATGGCATACATAATTCCATCTTCTTTCTTTCCCCCATTCTGGTTTTGACAAATCTCTCCCACTTACAACTTTCCCACTTTTTGTGCCACCCAGCATGTCCTTATACAATCATCTCCTAATTGGTCTCTCATTTTACTTTCTCCCAATTCAATCTTTTGTGATCACCTCTGATGGATCATCCTCCTACATGGTAACTTGATGCCTCTGTTCTCTATACCTTTTATCTATTTTTGATTATCAAATTCATTTCACATTCTTTAGCCTATAAGTCAATGTCCTTTAGACTCTGACACCAAACTGCCTTTCCAGCCATGTTCCCTATGCTCAGTCCGAATTACCTTCTCTGCATTCTCCAAGTGTGCCACATCTGTTACTATTTTACACCTATGCTCACAATTCGCCCTACGTGTAGTGCTATGGACTTTTCCATCTGCATGTTGAAGACACCCCATTTCCTTGAGGATTCACAGAAGTCACAGCCACCCCAGCATTCAGACATAGTTCTCAACTCTGAAATCTGAAGCCTTTACTCCCTGGTCTATTCATTTGGATTCCCCATGGTGCCCTTTATCTTTTTATGTATATGTTCTGTCTCCCCAATTATATTATAAGCCTCTTAAGAACAAGAACCTTGTCTTGATTGAGGAGATGGGAAAATATTTAGAAATGTGGCTGCCGCATTGAATTTTAATCCTGTTTCATTTGTATTTTGATTAACTCATATTACTGTGAACTTTTCCCCTAACAGAGATTTTTCTTCCTTAATCATTTCCCCCAAAAATAATTCAAAAGTGTTGGAATATATTTAACTGGTAAATCTAAGAAGCCTGTTAAAATGCAGAAATGAAGCAGATGAGAAAAAAACATCAGAAATTTGTTATTCTCATCTAGTGAAATATGCATTTAAGATGTGATGGAAATGCTGATGTTTCTTTTATTCCAGCATTACAACAATGTCCCTTCCCCTGGTATGTAACAAAAGATGATACTAATTGTATTAGTCAGCCAAAGGGGTGCTGATACAAAATACCAGAAATCGGTTGGTCTTTATAAAGGGTATTTATTTGGGGTAGAATTCCACAGTTACTGGGCCATAAAGCATAAGTTTCTTCCCTCACCAAAGTCCATTGCCATGTGTTGGAGCAAGACATTTGCCAGGGTTCAGGCTTCTTGGGTTCCTCTCTTCCCGGGGCTGCGTTTCTCTCCGGGCTCAGCTCCTCTGGTTCCTCCACAAGGTCAGCTGTGACCTGTCAGGTGAATGGCTTGTCTCTGTCCTGGGGCCTTCTCTCCTTCCTCATAACCAAGCTCCTCTGTCTGCTTGCCTCCCTGGTCTCCAGCATCAAAACTCCAACATCAGAACTGTTCCCTCTGTCCTTTGCCTTGCCTTTTATAATTGATTCCTGCGACACCAATGGGTGGGGCTCAACGCCCTACTGACGTGGCCCAGTTAACGCCCTAATCATAACTTAATCATGCCCAGATTAGCAGACCAGTTTACAAGCATGATCCAATATCTATTTTTGGAATTCATGATTAAATCAAACTGCCAAACTGTAACACTAATCAATAAGAAAAATGAACAAATTCATTTCCTTTGGTAAATGTTAGATTTTCAAGTTAAATATGATCTTAGACCCTATGCACATATTAGTCAATTCTTTCAAATGTATAAATATTTAACTATATATTTAAATATATGTCTTTCTTATGTAATGGAATACAAATAATTACACTTTTCAAATTTTCCTTATGAAAAAAATTTTCCGTGTGAAATTTTTAAAATATCTATCAGAGCTTTGAAAAAGTAAACTTTTCTTCCTGTATCTATTATTTCCTTTCCCTTCCTTCATTCCTTTCCCAATTTTTCCATTTCCTTTTTCTGTTCTTATATTCCTCTTACTCCTTCTGTTTTCCTAAAGGAGAAATTGGTACAACTTATATTTGCTAGGAATAATCTTGAGAAGCTTAAGAATATTCAAATAACTGTGGAAAGGGAAGAAAGTCCATATAAATTTAGTGCATATTTTCCTCTTTTCCACATATTATATTAATCATTTTAAATAATAACAGATCACACACCCTACTTCATATTAAGCTCTGAAATAAATCATTTCATTGAATTATTGTTTTTTTTAACAATCAATTTTTTATTGCTTTTATTTTATTTTATTTATTTATTTTTATTGTGGGTAAAAATCAAATTTTTTCACAATACAAACCAATATTTGTAAAACGATATATAGATATATATGCATATATGTGCATTTGCTTACATAAATGTTATTTTTTTTCATATATATTTTAAAAGATGCTTAGATTACATAAATGCTACACAAAAATCACAGGGATTCCCATGTTCCCCACCTCCCACACCTCCCACAACATCCCACACAAACATCTTTCATCAGTGTGGCACATCACCTGCAATGGATATACACATCCTGGGGCTTTGCCACTAAGCATAGACCACAGTTCATTGAATTATTTTTGAAAATGTATAAAACTTTCAAATTAGGGAACATTTCCAGAGTGCTTACTTTGTGCCTGGCATTGGGTAATCTCACAGTGAAGAGAC